>JAOTQE010095646.1:0-14319 GCA_025631205.1 Nesometra sesokonis
CTTCATTGTAAATACATTTTAATTTCAATGTAAAATATATAATGGTCATAATAAATATAAATGTTAATCAATTACAGCATGCTTTGTTAATTACCGGTACCGTAGGCCTATAAATGTACGTTTTAATTGTTTTGCAAAAGGAAGTAAATAACTATTTTTACGGTATAATCATTTTCTTCATATTTTTTTTTTAATCTTAAAAAAAATAGAAAAAGTTCAGTAGACCTATTTGTTTATGTTAATTATTGTTAATTTTATTTGATATTTTAAAATAACGTTCAACATGGTTGTTTGTTGTAGGGATGTGCCATGGTCTAAAGTAAGCCAATACCAAAAAGATTATGAAAATACACATAATGTTTATGATTAAATATATCTGTTTATTTAGCAAATATAACATTTATATGAATTGATAAATTGCATTAAACTTTATTTCAGTTTGGATGGTACAACTTAATAATCATAAATAATAATTTCTTAGTTAAAAATTTTGTACGATATAAATAAATAAATTAATGAATAATATATATTTTATTTTGTCTTGTTACCAGCAAAACATAGAGAAAATAATGCAATAAACAGCGCGTGTTCTAAAATCAAGTGCGCGCACATAGAACGCTTGGTAACAACATGGCTTCTAATTGCGCGTAAATTGAAGTTGGCCAAACTCTCTCTATATACGGCTCTGATCACCGTTGACAGTTATTTGAATTTTCTACAACACAGCGATCCGATCCTGAGAAACAATCATCTATTGTATGTCATTATCTGAGTGTTATGCATTCGACGAACGGTCCTATTCGTTCAAAGGTTGAGCTGATACAGCAAGTCTTGTTATTTGAAAGTTCATTTCGTTGGCTGCTGATTAATTTCATAGGAATACGAACAATGAGTGATGTAATTCGAGTATAATACATATACTGTAATTTTGCGAATAAATATACCTTAATTTCTAGAGGGCATTTATTTGAGAGAGGCGTTCACTCGGGGGAGGCGTTTATAATTTTATACACATATATAAACTCACAGAAACGCACATCATTATGTTGAAAAATAACAGGTATTACGCAAAATGTTGCAGGTCGATATTTAATAATTGATATACCAAATTCAAAAAGGTAATTATTCTGATTACATTAAAATATCGATGGTCAAATATTTATGAATTCTTTGCATAGACCTGAGAAAAAAACACATAATAATGTATTGTTTTCCATCACAGAAATGCAGTTTTTTTTAAACAAATAAACATGTATCGGTCTGTAGTATTATTATAGCATTAATTTAGTGACGATTGTATAGAGCTCATTACTGCGAACAGTAATATTATTATTATTACAAGAAACAAATACCGGTAGGTAACATTAAAACGCGCTCTAATTAAATTCAACCACACAAAGAACTCCAGAATATTTTTTCACAATGACTAGAACATTGCACAATAAGCCATTTCAAAATTTCAACTGTGTATGTGCGTTATTAAGGTCAAGTAATAAAACGAGGCGCGGCTCTTATTGAAATGAATATAATTGCCGCGCGTCGTTTTATGACTTGACCTTAATCTGCGCATGCGAAGTTGAAACCGTGAAATGACTTATTGATTTTACATTGAGGAAATATGACAAGCGTATAATGTCTTAATAAGATATGGTTAGAATAGTCTGTCCGTATTATTTAAAATAAAGACATTTTATCAGCACATAATCCACACAATAATTTAAAAGCAGAAACAAGACCTTTAAATATAATCCTCCGCTTAACAGAAAAAGGTTAACATTTACTAAGAACGGGGAAGGACATAACTATTATTAGATGCGGAAAGTCATCTATAAACTTTACTTTGTTGGCCGATTGGTCACCCAAACGTTCGGTTGGACAGTCGGTCTCCTTTTGGATAAAATGAGGGTTCCGGAATTATATTTATTATCCATAGTTATATAAGCCTAGAACAATTCGTTGTGACCTAATTGATACAATTTAACACAATTTTATTAGACATAGACGAGAAAAAAGAACATTCGAATGTGGGCCCTCATTCAAAAGTAGTTCTACTTATTACATAACGTTAAAGAATAGAAATTTTATGGTTAGTATAATTGTAGCAACTTGATTTTGGTCTTAAATTGTTTGAAGAAATATATATTTGCTCTAATCAATATTTTCTTTTAAAATGACCAGTAATAAAGTTAAGACTCTATTTAAAATGAGGTCATGGGTCAAAAGTTTTATTTATAACCATTTTTAAATATATATATATATATATATATATATTAGAGCACATATAAATGTGTATATTCTGAACAATGTGGCACAAAAATAAAGTTAGTGTGACCATTATATGTCAAGGTAAAGAAATTATGCAATGAATTTGGCAAAATTAGGCACAAAATATTGTCAAAGTTATAAAATACCACCTCTAGCCATTTTTTTTTAAATCTGCAAAAATAAGTTCTTATGTTCCATATCAGGTTTCTGGTTAAAATAAATACCTTATGAGAAAATTGGTAAAGAGCCAAAATTTCTCTTTTTGTGCAATTTCTTCCGATTCTCTGACTGTATCTACACGGAAAACAGGATACAGGGCGCAGTATCATATGCAGGATTACTGATACAGCCCGTCACACATCACATGTGTTATAGAGTATTCTTATATCAGCCACAATACTTGTTACCCTGACATTATTCATACAATCATAAACTTCTATGATATTTACATATATATAATTACTAATGAATATTATTTTCTATAATTTTTCCTATGATTTTACAGATTAGATTGATATTTTGCATTTTCTGAATTCGGTGATCGGTCTGCGACGGCATGCGTTGAGTTCGCAATCACATTGATCCACCTAGCCTGGGCCTAGTACTACTAGGAGGCAGGGATAGGCAGACCTCGTATCCCTATCATATATGTGTGTGGACGGAATGCCCTGTGGACGATCGGGCCCACTCGATGCAAAAACCTATTGCAAATCGGCTGTAGGCCTGTTAAAATTCAAATCTCTGAAAATATTTTTATTTTAGGTGTTCATTTAATTAAAGACGGATATATTATGTGACATAATTTTATATGAACGGCTTCACACGTATTTCATTCAAATGAACATTGAGCCCAGCGATTGTTACCCATCAAATCTTATAGGCCTAGAATACGATATGTACAACTAAACCGTGAATTCAAACAGATTTCTAAATAATTATTGTTACTTGTGGTGTGTTTGAAAGTGCATCGTAGAAGGAAAAGAAAACTTCTTTCTTTCCTATGTGAAATGTTGCAGCACCTTCCAAAAGTGACAATGGTGGACCCACTCGTTTGATGGTCTGTATTTTACCGACGGTTTTGTTTTGCCGGGTCGTTTCGCCCAAACAAACTACCTAATCGGGCACACGTAGATGGTCGAGCCCGTGATTGTGTGGACGATTATTTAAAAGTTCATTGGAAACATCGTTTTTGTTACTAAAACCTAAACTTTGAAATATAGGCCTATATTAAGTTACTTCACTTAATTAAAAACATGAATAATTAATGATATTTTCCATAAACCTGAGCAAAATTGCATAGGCCTCATCATGCGGCCAACATTGACGATCACCGGCCGTCTCCAACGTGAGTTTAGGCCTCGAAGTCCTCGAATTCTTCTAGGGCCGATTACCTAGGCCTATGCATTCTTGTGATGAACTTAGTGTAGGCATAGGCTAACCTACATGCACAAAATATGAAGGTAAATACTTACATCAATAAAAGTATAGTTCAATACTCCTAAAAGTGAGTTATAGTAAGAATAATAATAAGGGTAAAATTGATTATTCGTTACAATATTATTGAACATGGGGTTGTAACATGTATTGTGACTGATAGCAGAATACGCTGTAACACATGTGATGTGTGACAGGCTGTATCAACAATTCTGCATGTGATACTGCGCCCTGTATCCTGCCTTCTGTGTAGATACAGTCAGAGAATCGGGTTGCAATTTATGGGAAAGGTTACATTAGAGCACATAGAAACATGTATTCTGAACAATTTGATACAAAATATAAATATCTACGACCTTGGTTCTCTTCGTTTGATTTGTTTTGACTCTTAAAGAAAATGACATTTTTTACCATAGAAATGTCGCCAAAACAGCAACTAGAAGGCTGGACAATATTCGTAAATATCCATCTATAAGATAATGCAAAATACCTTGAATTTGTCTAAGGTTAAATAGGACAGGATAGGATGCCATATAAATCCTTACTATAATACTAATTGGAAAAATGCTGAATTTGAAGGGGTTCTGTTTGAAAACTGTTTAAAAAATTGCAGTACAAATCTATCTATCTAAATAAACCTATTCTTATGTGAATTAGTCTGATTTCTTCCAATATATGCATGTTCTATTTGTTATGTGATTTCGATTTTCAGACAAAACTTTTTCAAAATAATGTAGTTTTCTTATTATTTTTGTACTAGGGCTGAATTGTATTTCAACTTTTTATAGGGAACTGGTCACTTTGGGACATTTTTTGCGGAATATTCTCACTGGGAATTTTCATTTGTGAGGTACTAACTAATTGTTCTATATTTTTCATATAAATTTTATTCCGAGACTTTTTTAAACTCAACGCTGCCGAATCGAGGGAACTGGTAACGGATAGAAAAGTGTGGAATTTTATTATTGAAGGTTTAAACGCCAATAATTTTTCACACTATTTTTATTTGGCAAATATTAACAACTTGTAACAAGTTGTAACCAAGTTTAAGTGAGTGTAAAAGCAAAACCATGCAAAAGTTTCCGAGATTTTACAAGAGTCCCCTGGTTACCATCGAACAAACGCAGGCCTCCATGAGGCCTGTTTTTGTTTTGAGATTTTCCGAGTTGTTGTATGCGCAATCGTATTGACTCGCTTTGACCTTTTCGCATGTTTGTTTACAATCTTCGAACGCAGTGATGGAACTTATTAGGCTTCGGCATAAAATAACAGACTTCTTGCTAAATCTCGGAAACGTTATGTTGAAAATATTCTGAAGCTCCGTAAAATACGCCGGCGGCAATTCATTATGATGATTGTCGCGGTCATTGCTGCAAACAGTGGTAGCCTATGTCTAGGCGGCCAGCTAGCCTAGTTAGGCTAGCCTAGCCTGCTCCTACGCAACAAGAACACGGCCTACCACACCGGATCAACTATTTCGTAACTTCAACGATTAGCGCCCTCAATTTCCAAAATTATTATACATCCGAGATTTCTCACGGTTCGAAAATGCGTATGTGAAACGAACAAATAATCGCGGAACATTACAACTTGTTAATAATTGTTAATAGTTTTTTGTCAGTGTGAAAAGCGTATTAGTCCACAAACGGCGGATCAACCTAGTTCTCGTTTTAATCAGATATTTGTAATTTGATTAATTGACAATCAATGTGTCTTGTATTGTTGATATTACAATGCTTTTTTTAATCAATGTGCATGTAACGTTTGCATAAAGCGATTGATGAGTTCCTGCTGATCTAGCATGTTTGTAGTCCTGTCGGTACACAATTGACAGGGAGTTTCTCGGTATGTCCGTCTGTCAATCATACGGTCGGTCAGTTGATTTAGGTATTTAAGAGAACGGCGACTTTTAGAATTTTTACTTATTCAAAATACTGGTATGGTAAACAAGTTAAAGAATTCAATTTATTATTGCGTTAAAGATAAGATAACATTTAAACTAATGAAACAAAATGATGCCATTTAAAAATGTCATGAAAATATTCAATTACTGTAAATGTATATTTTATTTGTGACAGATAGTTATCATTTTGATAATATTTTAGCTGTGATATTTGCAATTTTTTTATAACCATTTAAAGCACAAACTGTTCTTAATATTAATCTATCTTCTAAAATAAATAACACAAAGTAATATATTAGCTATGTCGTGGCCCAGACCCCTTTGAGGTTGATTGCCGCCGACATTGCAGGTGGAAGACTAATGCCTATAGGCAATTGCTGTAGCTTTTGACAGTATAATGCTACACTAATTTCGTCTTGCTAAAAAAATATCAAATTGCAATTATTGTCCTAATTGTAGAAAAGGCAACCTAGTTCTTATTATTGTATTACCTCGGCCTCAATAAAGGAGAGAACGAGTGGGGGAGTATACATTTGATTCTAGAAATCTAACCTATGAGTCATAATTTCAAGCTATTGTATAGTTATAGGTGTGTTGATATAAAAATGCCTTATGGTATCCTGTACTAAATCATAGATGAATAGGAATTTGTATTAAACAATCCATACTCGTGCGAATCAACGCCGCACCGGGTACGTGCCATTATTTAAAAAAAAATCGTGGGAAAATTAGACAAACAGAGCTCTTATGAAGACTGGTGTAAATTGAAGCAATTATTTGTAATACGGGGCTTATTTGCGGGTATAAAGTATAGTTCATAATCTGAATTAATCACAATTCGGTCGATTTACAATGCGTTGCGCCACCTATCGGTTGCCGGGGTCGATATCGCGGCTGCTGTGCAGTACAGCGCTAAGTGTTGGCTTACCGATGATTCAAAACATGACAGACTCCCTAAATAACGGCGAATGTGAAATATGTTGTTTAGTATAGTCTTAGACGGTAAACACGAAAAAAGATTTACGAAAAGCCTACGCTAGCACAAAAGACCAATGCAAAAGCTATGCAGCTTGAAGGTAGAGGTCGACCTTTTCCCATAAGGCATTGCGGATTTCGGCCTGTCCGCTTCAACCGTTATGTGGCACACAGTATTGTGATTCCAACGAATTGATTTTTAGAAAGCAAAACGCCTCAATGGAACTTCATCTAAATGTAACAATAGTTCGTCTGCATGCACGGGTAACAATATAAAACGTTTTCATAGACAAAAGAAAATCATTATTTTAAATTTCTCATATTATATTTAAATAATATAGTTATGATTGTAGTTTTTTTTTCCTTTTTTTCTTCTTTTTTTTCCTTTTTTTTTCTTGTGTGGGATCCTCCCACTTTTATTTAAAATATACAAATTCACATAACATCATCTCTTACTGACTAATGAGTCAATACTTTACACTGTTATAAGTAATCATTCAATTATATTTTGTACATTAAAATTACCATTAGGCCTATACTATCAACCGGTAGCCATGATGGTAGTTTTTTCATGAAAAAACAGATGCTGGTAATTTAGATGTCATTATATTAACTAATTTGCTACTAAAAAGTGATTAATATCAACAATGATGCATGATAGATCATTAATCAAACCTTGATTCTGCGCGATAGATTGTTGAAGCCCAAGCCAATGCAAATCAGTTGTCTAAGTTATCATATTTGTATGGATTGTATCACCCATGGGAAACCTCCTCAAATATTCTGCCCATGAAATATGCATGCGTAGAATTTATACAATTGTGTTCTTTGGTAAGTTATTGTGTTGGCACTGTGTTTTTCAAAGGTGCATATGACAATAGTTTATTTGTTTTACTTGCTTTTTGTATTATTTTTTTATAGTTAGGAAGTAAATAATTAATATAATTAACGTAGATGTAACATTTTTCTTTAACGATAGTAATATGAGAACAATCGGAAAGAACTGATAAAATTAGAAGAGATACTGGGAATATAAAACATTTTAGACAGATGATGACCGTCATGTAACGTTTACGACTCTACGGGGGCAAAGTCAAACTGAACTGCATTGAAATATTATTTTGACTGCAACAAACTTTACATAAGACCAGTACCATAGGTCTATGTTTTATTCTGTTCTTTCCTCCAGATGTTGTGTGATGTGATGGTTCTTTGATTAAGCGGAGACGCAAACTGTAGACTTGTGCGTCTGCGTCTCTCTTCGCGAAAGAGTCTATGCCTCTTCGTCGTGGCACTGACGATCTGGTCTCTCTATATTTATTTGACGCTGTTTCTGTAGAACATTTAATGACTACATCTCTTATGATATTACTCTCTTAACGTAATCGAGTGGAAATCCACTCTTTGTGGTGTGACCTGAGTGAACACTCAAAAAAGTGTGGAATTCACTCTAATCGACTAAAACTTCACTCAATAGAAGTGAAATCACTCACTCTTTTGCAGAAAATTCACCCCAAAAAATTGATTTGGAGTGTTAATAATTCATTTTTGTTAAGAGTGGTCCCTGTCACTCTCAATATTTAAAATTCACTCCAAAAAAGTGAAGTTTCACTCTTTTGACATTAAGAGAGTAAACAACTCATTATTGTAATAGTGTGTATCGAGCAAATGAAACTTGTTGCATTTTATTAAATAGACCTACTTAATAAGCATGCTCTAAACAGTACTGACGAGTTTTCAATACAATATTTTTAATAAAGCCGACATCGATCTGTTATCTATAATAATTTGACTATTATAATTTTCCGTTAAAAGAAAATATTACCGTGCCTTAAACGATTAAAGTTCTATAAATGAGTCGAAATGCAAATAGGTAGCTTCTGATTAGATTGTTAATCTTTAGTTTAAATCACTGGTGTGTCACCTACTCGAGGTAATGGTCTCATTCGTTTACACTTGTAAGGAATTGAATTATATAATTATTAAAAATCTATTGTTAGTATAGTAGGCCTAGAATATGCAAATTGAAAAACAAATCATAAGCTTTTCAAGGATCGGATTTTATTAGATTTCAACCCACGACTCCTGCCATGTACAACCACTCACCAGTGAAAAAGAAATCTTACTTAATCCATCTATGAGATGAGTGGTGCTAATGCTTCTTATTGGCGATACAGTATGATTATACATTTAGGGTTTCTCTCGTGTTTATTTTAAACCGCTAAGCAGACAAAATCGATATAAAAATGTAGGTCTATGTTAAATGACAGGCTATGATGCTGCATTCGACAAAATACAGTTAAAATATATCGATTTGCTTATAACACATCAAGCCCATATATTTTTTTATATTTATATCTGAAGTATAGAAATGGACCTATTTTTATCATTAAGACCCATAGACTGGTATTATCGAAAGCAGAATAACTTTAGTCTAGGACTAAATTTAGATTTATTAAAGGACTAACTAAAATTGTGGATTGTCTGTGATTAGTGCTGTTGTAATTGCTGTTCGAAGATTAGTCCTGGAAAAAAACCTTTTGATAACACAGTCATAGTAAAAATTACCAACCAAGTATATAGTCACCAATATAGTATGGTCGTTTTATCGAATTACCGAAAAACGGTTAAAAAATGTTTCTTGGTATCAATCGAACCGCAACAAAAAAATCTTTATAATAAAAAAGTCTTCTTCGGTCCATCTGGGGAAAAATTATAGGCCTTTTAATGAGACGCCATTTTCAATTTTAAGATGACCGAGGTATTGCATATAACATGATCATGTTTAATATCAAATTATAGGTAATTTGACATAGATAATTTGTTTCCATTGCATCTATATTGAAAAAATGTATATTTGAAGGAACTTTATCAAGTTTTGGGACAGGGATAATAGAGCCAATGTAGCAAAAGTGCTGTTACGTGATCAATCTTTTGATCCTGATACCATTATAAAATTGCATGATTTATAATATTAAAAACTGTGTAATTAATAATACGATCAAAAGCCAAAAGTGCGCATGTGTTTTTTAAAGATATAAAAGTTTCAAGATTTTGGAGAGGAGTAAGCCTAATATGAACATATAGCCATAATTGGGGTTTAAACACGATCGATACTGCCCCTAGTATCAATAAAAATGTGTTTATTAATGATATAAATATTGTTGAAAAAATATTTGGGGGTGAGGATAGGGGTAATATAAATAGCCATAATTGCAGTTTTATATTATCAGTAAGGTCCGTGATCCTGAATATCCTAAATAGGATTACGGTAGCTATGTTTTAACATTAAGCCCATTGGCTCATTAATAACCTCACAACGAGTCAAAAGTCAAACAATGTCGAAAAAATGAAAATGTTGCGTTTTGGTGTAAGGGTAATATAAATAGTCATAGGTGTAGGTTTAGGTGATCCTTTCTTTTATTCTGACATAATTCTGATGTAATTGATTATATTTTAATATGAATATCAATGAAATAAGGAATTAATACCTAGGTCACATGAAGTCAAAACATTTATTTGGACAGGGATAATCACAGCCAAAGTTTCCAAAGTGCAGTTTTAAGTGGTCAATTACTTTGATCTTGTTATCATTATAAAACTTGATTCATTTATAATATTAACCTCACAACATTCTGTTCATTAATGGTAACCTCAATTCCAAAGATCCACATATGTCAAAAAATGTTTGAAAATCAGATTTTGGGATGGGTAATTCATAACTGCAGTTTGAAAAGATCAATAGGTCTATGCTTGATCCTGCTATCATTTTAAATGTTACTTGGTTTTCATACCTTAAAATTAAGCTCATAAAAATTGGTTGATCATGACGTCAAACAGCCATATACTGTGAAAAATGATAAAATCTTTAGGTTTTGGGTGTATGATTAAAATAAACAGCCATACGTGCAGTTTTATATGGTCAATATCTTGGATTCTGGTATCATCTTAAAGATTACATGATTGCCTATGTTTTTATTTTAAGCCTATGGCAAATGGTCCATTAATAACACCAGAAAAGGTAAAAAGGTTCCATATTGTAGGAAAAGGTGAAGATTTTATTTTTTTTAGGAAAGGTTAAAATAAAATGTTCCCATATCTGGAGAATCTTTGCCTCAACATTTACTTACAAATTATTAATTAGCGTTAAATAAGATTTAATATGATACCACACACTATTGTAAATAAACGCTAATTATTTGACCTTGGACCGCTTTTAACCAAGTAACCAAATTAAATGGTATTATCAACTCTGCAGATATAGGTGGGGAATAGAATAATCTGTGTACAATTATTACCTATATGATACCAAGCATGACCCTGTTCTATACAGTAACGGTGTTATGAAATGCCTATAAGTAACCTTTTTTTTACTCCAGGAAGGACCGAAGAGGAGCTATTTTATTTAACAGAATGTAATATTTTTTGATAGTTCGATTGATACCATGAAAAATAAGAAAATAATTTATTCTTAACACGTATATTTTTACGTATTTGGAAGTAATAAAATGGCATAAATATAGTAAATGAGTATTATATTTATAAATTTGAACATAATAATTAATATGTTCAAAATTTAGAATCTTTTAATTATTCAGGACTTTGGAAGAAATGGGTCTTTAACAGGTGAGCAGACAGACATTACCAAAGCACTTTGTAATGTCAGCGGATGTATCTATGCTCAAATTATGATAAATAATTGTGGTAGACAAATTAGATTAAATATACAGTAATTGATTTTTAGGACAAGTAAATTTTTTACTGTTGAATTGTGAAGCAGCTGCAAGATGTTTTATATGAAGTTTTATTATATTAGTATATTTGGAGATAGACGAGAGTCTTTTTAGATATCCAACTACACTAAGCTGTGTTCGATTCGTGTGAATCATTCTGATTTTATCTAATTAAAAACAACATTTCAGGTCGAAAAAATAACATCATAATTGAATACGTAGAAACGTTAGACATGTGTTTCGTATCTTTGCTCGCATACGTTTTAGCGAAATATAATGTTGCTGATATTTGTAGAAATATTTATCTTTTGTGTTATTTTTTTATAAAGACTGTCGTGATCTGTCAATCAGATGATGCTGTATCTTGATAAAAATACTACATAACAGTTGTTCTAAGTATTCTTACATCTCTTGCCATGATTGAGTTTCTAATGTGTTTGTCCTTCTACGTAATCAGGAGTTGCATAAAAACAAGAAAAACTCGCATTAGCGCGTTCACAAACATTAATGGATCTATTAAATTTGAATTCAATACAAAATGTTGTGTTTTGATGAGTAAGATAAAGATAGTAATAATGAGTCAGTTTCTAGTTTCTGTCCTATTGATAGGCATTCAGTTTGCACTACGTTGCTAAATTAGTTTTAAAAAAGACAATCGTATATTTGCACCTCCGTCAGTATTAAGGTAAATTTCAAAAATTGACCTAAATGAATACACCTGACAGATGTTATATTTCCAATTATTTCAATAGAGCCATCAATTGGTTAGCCTCAATTACATTACCTATTAAGAAAACTAACTTCAGCTTCCGTTTTTTTTAACTTCTCAAGCCTTCAAAAATCAGACTTTCTCACATACTAATTAATAAATTGTTTATTTCCATCAAGATTGAATTTATCATGATTTTTCTTAGATCTTTCGGTACCACCATCCATGATGTAATTTGCCATAGCAATGTAAGTAAGTTTGATTTTCGTAAGCTTGAGAAGCTATTAGTGAGGTTTCGCAAATTTACGAAATACGAAAACGAAAACGGATACGTCACACTCCAATTTTTGAAAATTCTTAATTGTGTTCAAAAATATATCAGATTTTCTACCTAAAAATTGTTGATGATCGTCGTAAAATACTGACCAACTGTGACAGATATTTAAGGTGTTCTATTCAAATTTTAAAAGAATGTATGACGTATCCGTTTTCGTATTCGTATTTCGTAAGTTTGCGAAACCTCACTATTAAAAAATCTACAAAAGCTGAAGTTAACCTTAATTTTGTTAACTGTAGGCAGTTCAGCGTTTACCCTTAATTACATTTTATAATAGTAATAAATTAATGGTTTTTTTAAATTTTATTATAATGGAAGAAATAAATGTTTATTTGAATGAATAAATGAATAAACTAAGTACGTACTGCACTACTGTAAGCTTATTTTATTGTAAACAACTGTCCGTGTGGTATAATGGTGACCAAGAGGAATTAAACTATGATATGGTATATTAATAATTAACTCAAGTTAGTGATTTCTATAGACATAGGCCTATAAGGAGTTTATTTAGAAATTCTAACACTAATTTCATTAGTGTGACCGTGTCCATTAATTATACTTTGCTTTACTCATTAGTTCATAATAATAATAATAGTTCATAAACCGTCACTGTTTAAAGGCGACATATGAGGCAGAGCCAAACCAAATGAGGGGTAAGTGGAAACATTTAAAATTGAGTTATTTATAAATTTTGAAGCTATACATTATTATGTTTAACATGCAAAAAAGTAAGTTTTATACAATGTTGTATTACGAAGTTATGACAAATCAAATTCACACATTTCGCAGTTTTGAGAAAACTGCATTTGATTTTTTTTTACCAGTATACTGCGACTAAGTAGGGTCATTTTAAAGGTCAGGTTCACCCAAAAAATACTATTCATTAAATGTTTTAGTTAATCATAAAAAAGTATTTTCAGCCCTATTTGAGAATTTTTAGAATAATTTGAATGAATTAAAAAGTATAAATAAAAATGAACGCTAGATTTTATCCCTACTTTTTTACACACAAAATAGCAAAGTGGTAATTTTTTATTATCAAATAAAAATGTCTACTTTACACTATATAAAAACATCAGAAATTAACAATTTTGGTTAAAACACACAAGAATAGCATTTGTCTATATATTTTTAGAATGACTATTAATTTTTCACAATTTATTTTAAATACCCCACTTTCAGACAATTTGTATGTAAAAGAATAGGGATTCTGTCTTGTAATTTGAACTATCCCCTACTTAGCAATTTTCGTCCATTTCACCAATATAGTAGGGGAGCATAGAGGTTCTGAGAGCGAAAAAGTGGATGTCGTGCTGTAAAAAGAAGCCCATGTGGAAATAGTTTATTTTGATACACCTTTTCAGGTAATAATAAAATCAATTAATACTATCAGGGAACAGTTAAATGATATTATAATTAGTAATATTTCAAGAGGCCTGGAGTTAAGCCTGAGTCTATGATTAGACCAATAGGGCCTAATGAATAACTGTAACTTAGGCACAGGTTAGATCAATTTAATGATTCAGTATTTTTCTGCCTATTATTTATTTTAATGCACTAGCTCTATGCTTTACTTCACAACTGTGTATTCACTAGACCAAGGTCGATCGGATACCATTTAATATAGTTGATCTGGATACGCTAGCCTACACAAACAACTTAGTAGACATTACCAATAAGTAACAAAAATACCACAAATCTTAGTTAAATTAAATAAAGTTATATAACAATTAGTATTTTATAATTCTTACTATTTATTATTTCTTTATGTCATAATATAATATCTTATATTAATAAAAAATGATATATTTATGTCTTCAAATTGGTAATAAATCAACTATAGCTAAACAGGTATGTTGCAACTTAAAATTAAGGGTTTTCCATACGGGTAAATAAAATTAAATACAAATTAAGGTTTACATAACAGGATTTTAATAAATTACTAAATTTCAAAAATTGTTGT
>JAOTQE010095657.1:0-14318 GCA_025631205.1 Nesometra sesokonis
AATAGGACAAAATCGCCGACCAACAATTGTTTGGCCCCAGAGCTAGGAAATGTGACGTCACGCTTTTTCTCCCTATACGAGCTTGCTGATAATTATGTATGCATAACATACAAAACACGTTGTATTACTATCTGATTTTGCCTTCGAATGAGAGCTGGGGTGGAGCGGGGTGGTGCTCGAGCTCAACTTCAATAATTGTATTCACCAGCCAGTCTAAACCGCTATACACTAACCTCGGCCGTTCATCGCAGCACTAGGTAGTGGTCATTACTGACTTCTAATCTCCTATATCAGAAGATTAATACATATTCATGATTATCTAGTAATCTCGAGCTTATACATGCAGTAGGCGTACACAATGCTTATTTAGGCTGGAATTTGACCTCAATCACGAAGAAAAAAACTCAGTGGTCTAGTACGGATGCTAGACTCCCGGAGACGTGTTCTAGGCCCACCGAGAATAACATTTTTGCAATGTATGACATGTAGATACTACTATTGCATCGATTGTGCAGTAGCCCAGATGCGGATGGATTCAGTGTTCGCCTAAAAAAGGAGGAGGTGGGTGGGCGCAGAATACCGATCGAGGAGGGCGTCCCCATTTTCAACTGAGACAAGCAACAACAGTTATTTACCCTGTTTTACGTATTTATAGGCATTTTATTTATTGCAATTGTTTGATATCATTAGATGGTGATCTTTTTAAAATTTCAAAAAATATGTTTATTATAACAGTATTATATTTTTGCAAAACAAAAAGGCCGCGGAGGGAGGCTCTGCCGACTACGACCCGTCTAAGTCTGCAGATTATCAATGAATGACTTGCCACTGAGGGAAGTAGCGTCAAAGAATTTGGTGTTTTTGCTTAGAAAATGTAACAGCACAGTTGTTACTTTCGGTACAGTGGTGGCGCCAGGATTTGCCCGACGGGGGGCCATGGTCCCCGACAGGGGTCTATGGTCCCCGACAGGGAGGGAAGTCCGGGTGGGCGTGATTGTCCGTTTGGTTTTGATGAGCAAAAAAAAAAAACAAAAAAAACGTTATTTTCCCCTTTTTAGCCCGTTTTTTGTGTATTTTCAATTTTTTTGGGTCACTTATACAATATTTTATTTTTCTTTTCCCCGACGAAAGTGGTCAATCTTCCCCGACGGGGGGCTCTGCCCCCCCCCCCGCTGGCGCCACCACTGTTTCGGTAGTGTGCTATTACATTGATAGATGTTACTTCTTGATAAAAAAAAAGTAACGTGTTGCACGACAGGCTTTCCTGTGTATTTTTCGTTTTACTAGTATTCAGAGTGTATCCACCCACTGCGTATGTTTTTCATTACCAGCATCGGTTTAGCAATTAAGCTTCTGGCGCAGACTAAGCGTCGTAATTGATGTGGTGTACATTTCAAATGGTTATTGTAAAATGTTTACCCTCCATTAAACCGAATTATCAAACATAATAGACGGAACGATGCCCGCTACAATAACATTACTAACTTACTGACCTATTTTGATTGTAAACATTAAATTGTGTATTACATTAGAATAACGCTTATCGGTTCACCTGCCCTAAAATTAAAGAAAGAACAAACATTGATATGTAACACGATTAAGTATTAATGCATGCTATTGGCAAGGAAGAGTGCTTATCCCATACTTACGAGGGCGTGTCCCATACTAATGAGGGCGTACCCCATACTGATGAGAGTGTACCCATACTGATGAGAGCGTTCCCCATACTGATGAGGGCGTACCCCATACTGATGAGGGCGTACCCCAAACTGATGAAGGCGTACCCCATACTGATGAGGGTGTACCCATACCGATGGGGACGTACCCCATACTGATGAGGGCGTACCCCATACTGATGAGTGCGTACACCATACCGATGAGGGCGTACCCCATACTGATGAGGGCGTACCCCAAAACTGCGGTGTTTGTGTTGATGAGGAATTTCCACCTCAACGTGCTCTTTTAGATACGGAAAGCGTCTCTTTAAACAGATTTTCAAAAATGTCTGTCTGTATGTCGGTGTCTGTTTGTCTGTCGGTCTGATCACACACGTTTGTGACTATTTTGTTTTTATTCTTTCTATATAAAATTTATAACTAGCATTGTATGGGTGTCACTTTAAATATCTATGAGATATGAAAAAAAATATCAACTGATAATATATTAACATTAAAATTGAAATAAAACATCGTTATAAATACAAGAGCTTACTTTGCTGTTAAAATTGTGTACAATATATTATTTTAAAATATAGAATTGTGCAAATTGTTAATAACGCCTCAAACTACACAAATCGGCAACTTTTACACCTAGTGCTACTACGCTCTGCGACTATCACCTCAGGCGTAGAGAAATGTAGCATTTGCATAGCAGGTGATGTTAATTGTATAAAACCAAGCACGATGAAGAATCCTTCATTTGACCTCTGATCTTGCTTGTATGTTTTTTTATCAGCCGCATTGTGATCTTCAATCGCCTTATATATTTAGACGGTTTGAGTGTAATGTCTGCTGATCCGGCAATCGATACTGATGTCAGCCTAGCCATACTGTAGTCTAAAAACAAAAATCTGTAGTGTAAAAACAAAAATCCGGTAATATTTTTTTTTGCAAAATCTTCGGTGCGTATTTGTGAAGACTTTTTGTTTTATAATGCAAATGCAAATATTAATGTTTATATGATTACCAATTTTAATTTTTATTTGTACTGGCATCAATAATTAACGTTTTTAACACAGAATCACATGTAAAACAGGTTTTAGATCCTTACTGATATGTTATCCTGTATGAATATGTTTGAATACAGAATAAATAAAAAAATAAAGAATAAATAAGATTTCTTTTCTTTTCTAAGATGCTCCAAAAAAAGAAAAAAAACATTTTCCTGCAACATTATACCTCCGCAACTCATGGTCGAAGATTTCTGATTTTGGTATCAAACTTCTCATAATACATACCGGTATTCATTTTCACCTAATGAAACATTTTGTCGAAAAAATCTCACAGATGAGAGGTGATAGGCTGCAAACTTTAAAGGGATACAAATCGCATAAAAATGCAAAAGTGGCAATTATGAAACACGCAAAAACAAAACTAGAGTGCAATTTAAAAAAAAAGTCTCAGTTGTATTCTAACTTGAAAATTACCAAAAAAAATCCATAAAATTAGTTTTAAAAGTAGCTTGCTCTTAAAACAACTTTGTTAGGAAACGGAAGAATAGAAATTAGTGTAATTAAAATCTTTAATATGTGCTTTGCACTAAAGAACTAGTAACAATTAAAGACTTATAGTCTTTTGAAATGTTTTCCGTTAGTTTTTTCAGCATTAAACTTTGTAAATTCATAAAACATTTTTTTTAATATGTTGATTTCCATGCTCAGGTTAATAATTAATTTACTAAATTTCTTTAAAATGTGTAAGTCATTTTAAAATTTCATATTTTTCCCAGTTTTCATGTGATATTACGTCTTTAAAAACTACATATCCCGATGGTTAGTTGCTATTTATAGAATATTATAAAAAAGGAGTAAAAATTGAAATACCGCCCACTGATTCAGATACTGTTATTTTACGGTTTTTCGTTTCTCTTTTCATGACTGTCGTTTAACAGCGCCCTCTGTTACTATTTACTTATCGTTGATACACAGATAAACGCCTCATCAATTTTGTTTCGAAATAAACACATTTAATAGAAGTGTCAGAAACAGCAACTATCTGTGTACAATGGGTAGGCGTCTTCCCCCGCCTCGCGACGCCAATAATCTAATAAGTTAAAACACGAATAAATTAAAATGTTACAATTTTTAAAAGGTTTTGATTATCAACCCTTTAACGTATATTCTGCAATGGTAATTATATTGTTTGTATTTGTATACATATTTATAAGCGTTTACACTTTACGCGCATGCATATTTTTTGGCACATATATTTATTTTTGTTTCATAATACAAATGAATTTTTATAATTGCCAGTGGCGGATTTAAGGGGTGGGGGAGGTGGTGGGGTTGGATTAACAGATTAAAGTACCCTAAAATTGACCCGATTTTGTTTAATGGATTTAATGAGATTGGACTAATTCTAAAAGTGGATCAGCGGCTGCATATAGGAACCCCTAGAGGCAAAGTCGGACCTGTTATTGCAAGCTGTTTTTCTTGGTTGTCATGACCAAAATCGAGATTTAAGCCCGTCCCCCCCCCCCCCAAAAAAAAATCATAATCCTCGATCAGCTCCTGATTACTGTATTTCATTTTAATAATAGCGTTTGCAACACTTTACGGAATACATGTATGTTTCTAAAGGGTCAAGAGAAACAGGCACAGGACTGCCATGAAACTGAAAGCAACCAGAAACAAAGATCAAAGTGTGGAAAAGGGTCCTAGAGAACACAGCGAAAGAGCACAGTTGTACCGTTAACTGTTGCGATGATGTAATCCCAAGGCGCTATTGATGTTACACGCATTCATATGACTTTTTACCCCCCTACAGGCCACGTGGTGTCCTGTTTCCCATAAATCTGTCCACGGCAGGGGATGTATGGACCAGTTCACCGGGGTAACCCCTACTCGTTTTGAAAGATGTACTGGGTTATTTCCTTCATGATTCTTTATAGTGCACATGAGC
The DNA here is from genome assembly GCA_025631205.1 of Nesometra sesokonis. NCBI lineage: Eukaryota > Metazoa > Echinodermata > Crinoidea > Comatulida > Antedonidae > Nesometra > Nesometra sesokonis. The sequence goes on from JAOTQE010095657.1 coordinate 4,620, forward strand.
GTTGTATAAACTGGGCCTACAGTTAATAGTCGTCATCCGAGAGAAGACTTGTTCCACCACCAGAACCATGGTGCGAGCGGGCCTCGAACCAGGGAACAGTTAGCTCGAACACATGTTGTTATTGATATGGCTCACGGTTCCTCTGCCTTAACCGGTCGTTCATACAACCAGTGGCGGCGCTACGAGGGGCTAGGGGGATACAGCCCTCCCCCCAGCCTCCGTCTGGGAGAAATTTATAATTTCGTTGAGGTCCAGCAGTCGAGCTCCCAAATGTACAAAACGGACGAAAAAGGCTAAATAGGGTAAATAACGTGGTTTTTTTGTTTGGCTTGTCAAACTGAAAACCTGGAAAACGCCCACCCCACACTTGGCCTATTGGGCGGGGGCCGTCGGGGGTTTCCCCCTGTCGAGGGATTTGCCCTGCCGTCGGGGAATTCCTGGCGCCGCTACTGCTCACAACTCGCACATTAGTCTTTAGTAGACCTAACCCGAGAAAGTCCCTACCCACCAATGCAAGACATACACCATATTACTGTGGACAATCTCCAGGGGCGGATCCACGGAGCTAGAAAGAGGGGGCCCGATGCCAATTTGGACAAGCCCAGGTATGAGGTTTTAACAGGAAAATGATAGCAATAGGCGTGGGTCCAGGGGCCGCCTAGGGCCCGGGAAAATTGTTCTCTACAGAAGCTCTCTAGTGCACTTTTAGCGGTGGGGGGGGGGGGGTCCGTTGGGCCCCGTTGGGTCCGCGCATGTTTATCATCATATCAACCATTATCAACGCTGTTATCGTATCCATGTAGGGAAATAATATAATTATAGTCCTCAGATTCTCCTAAAATGCCTATTAAAAAACATGTATTGAATTATGAACAAAAGACTGTCTAGTATTTTGATTTAAAGTGGCTAGTCTGCCAGTTGACTAGCCTTATACTATGGAATTAGCAATAACAATACTAACCCATAAGTTATTCCAATGGGACTCAGTTTATGTAGGTCTAATGACCTAACTCAAGAATACACTGTCATTTTACGGAAATGTTCGGAATAATATGAATTAATTTTGAAAGGATTTAAATCATGGTGTTGGTAGAACCGGTCTCCTGATTTCCTTGTGTTAATATTGCTGTATACAATCATACAAAACCGCGGTGCTTATCATTATAGCCATTTTTTTTCTTCTAGCTTCTCCCACTTAAAGGTGGGGCCGCTGTGGCAGGAATTATCATTCTCCAGTTTGCTCTATCATGGACATCATGGAACTATCATGGATTATCCTTCTCCAGCTTGCTATATCATGGACCTCATTCTCTGTTGCTCCGATAGCCTTCATGCCACTTTTTACAACGTCTAAATATCTCAGTTTCGGCCTCCTCTTTTCTTGGTGGTTTCATATCCAGCATTATAGAAATAATTGGCTAAATTTTTAAAATTATATATTGGAAGACGTAGTGATCTCATTGTTTGGAATTAATACTGTAGTACAAAATCATACAGATTGTTTCATTTTTATGCCTGTCAAATTTTAAATGGAAAACAGGCCCCCACCCATCCCTATACCTGATTCCTGGATCCGCGCCTAAACCGCTGAGTTTATTATCATTTGGCCTACGGTATATTTAATGATTGAATCAATTTAAATATTTACATTTTCTACTGTAGGCCGTATACGATTAAGTGGTTGGTCCTGTAGATGTAATTTCTTGATCTCCTTGTTTAATAATGTAGCATTATACTCATAATCACATGTGTGTGTATTTGTGAATGTGATATCGTAGTCCCCTGATTGTCTTGTTTTAGTACTCTGCGTAATGTTTCTTATGTAAGCCTATTTATACTAATATCTACAAGTATTCAGATAAATACGTGGATATAATGAGGACTGCAGTTATAGAATGATGATAGTTGTCGCTGGATTCCACAGATTTTTCTGACAGTCGTAGCGTAGGGTGTCTTGTTCATGTCAATTATAAACCGTAGGCTAATGTGCTAAAGTAAAATATTTAAATTTAAATAAGCATTATATCTACAAAAAATGAACACGTGTTTATGGAAACACATGGATGTAAATTTTAACACCATGGTAAATTACTAAATGCCGCAGACGTGTTAGCGAGAGCGCACTCATCTTCGGATGATCTTGTGCTAATTAGAAAGGTGATTTCTAAATTGTAGCATACCGTATTCATTCGTTATTACATGGAGACTCTACCGCTACGGTCGGCTGCAAAAAAAGCCACTCAGCGGCGCGGTGAAGCGTACATAAGTGCGCTTATGACGATAATTATTGAGTTCGCTGTTCTATTCAGATCGTCTTCCCTATGAATAGCGCGCATAAGTGGTTACTTTGATTGGCTATTAGTCAGTCAGTCAACTGTCACATGACATTCATAGCAGGCGGTTCTAGCATTAGATACGAAGTAGATTTTTTTTAACAATATTATATTTTTGTCTGGATTCATAAGTGATTGCTTCCGCTATCGTCTGCACATGTCAGCACATCAAGTTTCCGAGGCGTTTTTATCAGGCAATCAACAGACTATCGAACATCGGTAATTGTATCAAGGAATATTTGGCGGTTAACGTTTTGGTCGCTTTTTACTCGAACTGTCTGCTTTTTAATAGCAGTATATTGTCACTGAGACAGCTTGTGAAAGCAACGTAAGTAATTAAAATAGGCTATCATTTAATTATACCAATAAAATATACACTATCGAAAATCAATATTTTCAATAATCACATTATACCATTACTTATTTAAAATGTGTATTTTTATAGGAAAAAAATAATGAATACTAATATTTTGTTTTGTTTTTTTTTTAACTTCAAACAAAAATAAACAACCAACATGAAGGCTATTTGCAAAACGGATTAGGGCTAATTGAGTTTATTTAAATATGCAAATTCAACTGGTAAAATCGTAGTTAACTGAAGATGGTACCATTATTATAATAATTTCGTAAATTAGGAATCTAGTAAATCTACATGTAATATTATTACCGTGATTTCATTTGTATCCGATCTATTTTCTTCTCAAATCAGCTGATTTCCTTTAAGGAAACTGTACCGGTAATACCACGTGACCAATTCTAGCGAATGTACAATCAATACATAGTAAACAATTATAATGTGTAGTAGTGTGTACTATTTGAATTGAGTTTAATTTCCGGAAATGTTGAAACTAAAACCGGCATTTTTAAACGATAATTAATGGTAATTCTGGCATGAGATTTTCCGACTCATTTTACTTTGCGTGTAATGATATTGCATCAATACGCAGTAGGCCTACGCGTATGCCAATTATTAGTCGTGTAGCGTTTAGCGTGATTATACGCGCAATGTGTTATTCAAAATGAGTCACTTTAGACATTTCTTACTAAATTTATTATTAGAGAAAATAGCTTTGCGCTGTTACTTGTATTTTTGCATTTTGTATTTCATTTTTAATGCAGAAGAGTAATGCATAATTTAACGAGAAATACATTATCATTATGTTCAACGGTTTTTATGAGTTTCTGATTCAAGATACAAATTATGTCGAGTTAAAATACATTTGTAAATTTAAACCTGCACTTTGGCTTGAGTTGTTTTACTTTTATGTTTTATTATTTTTGTTTAGTATTTTTTAAAGCATTCTCTCAAACAATGTGAAAGTGTCATCTGTTTTGTACAGTATCTGATTTAGTGAGTAATTTGGTAGTTTTCTTATCGATTTTAGGAGACGGGGCGATCCTACATTGCAATAAAACTTTTTTATTTTTAATTTGGATAAACATATTTGTTTAGAAGTTGCATTTGTGATCCCAGGTATCAACTTCAACAGAACATTTGTTTTCTTACAATAATTATATGTATCTGTAGAATATAATGTTGAATAATTTTTATATATTGGAAAACGGCAGTGGCCAGGTAGTGGTGGTAGTTCAGCCCAGACAGAGAAGCAATGAACTCATATTATTACAAAACCAAACGAAAAGACAAAACAATCAAAAACGAATTAGACAGAATGTGCATGTAACCATGGGCGGCGGAAGAGGGGTGGATGGGGAGACGCGTCCCCCCCCCAGGGACAACTCAGGGGGGATCATCCCCCTGAAATGGGACTCCAACAACAAAATTAACATTGTTAATTGAATATTGTGGGCGTGAAAACCACCTTTAGGGACCAGGAAAGGACGAAATTAGAGGTTTTTTTTTTTGCTCATCAAATTCTAAGCGGACTTGGGGGTAGCCTAGCGAATTTGAAAAATGTAACTTCGTCCCCCCACCCCCCTGCATGTAACGTTTAACGGAAGGCAGCCGAATCAGATTGGGACCGAGATGATGAGGAAAGAAAGAGTAATGAATTTAATTATTAAAAGTTTAAAATTTATTAATACATTGCAATAAAACTTTTTTATTTTTAATTTGGATAAACATATTTGTTTAGAAGTTGCATTTGTGATATTAGTGGCTAAGTTGTTCCATAGTTTAGGGAAAGGGAACCATTGTTATTTTCCAAGTAGTTTTCCAAGTAGTTATTATTGAAATTTGCTATATGTAGGCCAATTTCTGATCTGGATCTAGTATTTTAATTATGAAAATAATTACGAAGGGAATGCTCATCCTCGATCGGATTTTTGAAAAGCAAAAAATAAAAAATCCTATTTTCCCTACTTTACGCTTTATGATAGAATATTAAATTTGCCCCAATTTTCTTAATAGTGAGGTTTGGTAACTTCACGAAAAACGGATACGTCATAAATTTTTGTAACGTTTGAATTGAACACCTTGAATATCTGTCACGCTTTAGTATTTTAGGACGATCATCAACGATTCGTAAGTAGAGTAATGAAATGTCTTTAACACATTTATAAACTTTAAAAAATGGAAGTTTTACGCATATGTTTTAGTTATCTTTCGTAAATTTGCAAAACCTCACTACTGTATTTATATAATTTGATTGTTTACTACCTATGCATGAGCGGTGCTGATGCATCTCAAGCAATTCCCCACCAACACCACACCCACCACCGATAGGCCACTGGTACTTTGATAGAATTAGGAAAATTATTCTTACTACAGCTTTAAATTGTATATTATAATAACAGATAACAACTAAATATTCGTGACGTCCGATTTGTTTTGTTTCAAAGTAATTGTACCAAATTTATGAGTAATTATTAATGCAAATCACATAATATGATTATCCTTTGCTCTTTAAAATCCGCGTGCTTTATCATTATGCTAATAGACGATTGAATATGGTAACAGCGATTATAATTAAAAGTACAAACCATCTTGTTGTTACTCATGTGATTCAATTTAATCTCGATTTTTAATGGAAAATTTATTTTCCATTTATGCCATTCAACCGCATCGGGCTCAATAGATTCATATCAGTGTTATAATACAAGGCCTATGCCTAGCTTAAATTATAAATGTTTTAATTTTCGATAGTGGCTACATTTATTCCTAATTAGTTTATTTTAATATACGACGAATTCTAATTATTACTATCGGTGAATGGCACCTGAATTCAAAATGAATATTCTTAATATAAAATCACTAGCAGGCAAACGAATCGTAATAATCGTGTTTACATTACAGTTGAAACTCTCATAGGCTGACAAAAAACGCGTAAAAAGACGCAAGACGCGCGCCTTCAGTTTGTGTTTTTCTACGCGCACATTTCTGTACGCGCGCTTAATACTGTATTCTGTGCATTTTTTGTGGCGTCACTAACGATCAGTTCATCAAATAAATTTTGATAGTCTGCACTAGATTACATTGAGCTAAAGGAAAATATCGTCTGCACACCTACCGTACCTAACTCCACCACGGTTGACGCTTAAGCGTGTTAAATATTTTTCTGGTGCATTGATACATATTTGCAACATTTTGTGTAATTAGCATTATATTTATTGATCACCTGTTCTGTTCACATGCTACGTTTATATGCAAACATTCAAGATTAAAGTTTGGATTGACAGGTGTGTTTACATTGGAAACAAAATGTAAATGTTTTCTTTACTTTATTGGCTAATGGAAATTAATTACTTCGATAATATGTAAACCAATAACAACAATATTATGGCAATAATAAAAGTCAAGCCGGTCATTTTAAAAATCTTCGTCATTGATTACTGGAAACATACCGGTATGTTATAGTAACAAGGGGTGGTAATTTTTTTTCTGTCGAGTTACTGTAGTAACAGTATCAGTTAGGCCCATATAGCTGAAAGATAAATACAAAAAAAAACCAAAATAAAATTAGACCTTGTATATTAATGCAAGCATCGAAGAAAACACTCCTATTTCATTAAAGTCTATTAAAAATTATTTTGTCCACTTTTGGTAGTAGGGGCGTAAGCCTGCTAAGCCCCCCCCCCCCGCCCCTTAAATCTTCCCCTCTGCAGTAGACTTAATAGCAATAGATTGCTGCAGTAAATGCAGTAGAAGATTTTTAAAATGAACCCTGATTTTTTAGATGCGTTCAACCATTGTACTCAGGACGGTGTCGAATTTTGGTCAGTCTACTACGCCCACTCAGATCCGGGATAGTGCCCTCACCACCACCACCACCCGTCGCTGGAATCCGATATGCTTCGATTGTCTTTTCGGAAATAATATATTTCGGTCTTCCAAAAAACTCATACATTACTAGCATTATAGGGTTGGATTGGCTAGAAGTTTTTTCAGCACTCATTATCGACCGCAATCATCTCCATCATCATTGGTACCACCAACACCATCGCCGCCACCATCATCGCCAAAACCACCATCACCACCAAAACCACCATCACCACCGTCGACGCCACCACCACCATACGACCACATCACAACCACAACCACCACCACCACAGCCAGCAACACCGTCACCACCACTATCATTATTATTAGGCCTATCTACACATTCGTTTATCATCATCACTAATCTATGTAGGTAATCACAATCATTGTCGATATCGTCATTAGAGACGTCATCATTCTAATTACGATTGTGATTACGACATTATCATCATATCAATCATTATCAACGCTGCTACCGTCTTCATGAAAATAATTAAAATCTCTAGTCTTATTTCATTAATATTTTCTCTAAAAATTACCCAATATGGTGGCAGTTCAGACTCCCATTAATATCGGAATTCGAACCTCGTGCTGGTCATTTGTTTGTGTGCTTTGATACTTTACCCATATTTTCTTATTCAAACCTGGAGTATAAATGGGCACATGTAGGTTACAATCAAAGTCTGAATACAACCTTGTGATTAAGTTACGGGCGTTCCATAAACTCCTCCCAGATCTTTGAAACAGTTATAAACTCCACAGTGTAGAGTTACCGAACGATCAACGAACGGTAGGCCTACTGTTGTCCAGGGGCGGATCCAGGATTGTGTGAAAGAGGGGGAGCAAAACTTCCATAAGCTCCTCACAGATCTATGAAACAGTCATAAACTCCATAGCATAGAGTTACCGAACGATCAACGAACGGTAGGCCTAACTGTTGTCCAGTGGCGGATCCAAGATTGTGTGAAAAAGCGGAAGAAATATTCCCCGTCGGGTGGGCGTGTTCATCGTTTCAGATTCAAGTCTGTGTGCCACTCTGTTGACACCATTAGGTGAACTTTCTTCGTCAGTACTTCTACGAATGGATGTCTAGCCGGGGCACTATTTGCCCAAACACAGGCAAATCCCTACGCTATGGACTTTATGACATCTCCATAAGGCTTGGTTCCCACTAGAGCAATTTAGACGCGTTAGCGTCGAGCGCAGCTGCACCACGCGTCAAATATGTTGCGGCCTAGTGGGAACCACTAGTATTCAGCGTCATACGTCACACAACTGCCAGTGCCAGCCGCAGTGATGGTTCAACTGTGCGCGCAGAGGGCGGAATGCTGAATAGTGGAAGAGCCTTACGTCACATCACTTGCGTTGGCGCAGACGCGTCGCCTAGTGCGAACCAAGCTTTAGTGCTTGTTCGTCCTACAGTACCATCCAGGTACCATCTGTCATATTTGAACCAATGATCCTGGAGTAGAAGGCATGACCTTGTGACCGATAGGCTATTCCAGAGGTCACAAGTCGGTAAAGTGACATTTCTGGGTAATGACTATAGATGAATCGTAGCTTAAATTTGCAAAGCTTCGTGACTATAAAAGTAGGTAAAAACATAGACATATCTTTCTTCACTACATAGTATACGGTAAAACCTTGATGTTTATCTTGCTTTAACCTGGTATGCAAATAATAGTTGTTTTGATGATTTGGTTATTGAATTCTATAAAACTGTGTTAAAGCTCATCTAGAAAATTATTTAATTTTCAAAAACCTTGTGTTAAAATGAGAAAAGTTATGATTAAGGTAGGAAAAAATATTCTTTTTTGTTGTGTGGGGACGCAAATATCTCCAACAATTAAATTCAGGGATTTTGGGACCGCTGGCTAGGCTTAGGCCTATTCCTCCATTTACAGTAGTTATTCCATTTGCCATGCTGCTTACAAAATGCCCGTTTATTTGGTATTCCCCAGTTACTTATTAATAGCGTCTACATTAATGGGTTACCCGTATTTGAAAAGGGTACTTGTAGAATATCTTCCAATCTAGACCTATAATAATAATTAATAGGTTAACCTACCACCGTGTGTTAAATGGATATTAAATGTACTTTTGCATGATAGATTTAAAATGAAATTGTGGCATACGCGTTTTCAAACAGTAAATGCTGCACTGTAAAAAAATGCACTATAAAAAAAACGGGAAAAGTCCTGACAGCCAGAACGCCGATCCGTAAAATTTACGAAATTTTCTTGGCATCCTGGCTACTAGGGCTTTTTCCGTAAATTTTACGGGAATTTACCGTAAAATTAATCGTGTGATAGTATAATTTGCGTAAAATTTACTGTACAAAAATACAAATGCCTGTAAAGAGTTTCTTGGCATCCTGGCTGCCAGGACCTTTTCTGTAAATTTACGGAATTTTTTACAGTGTGGGGCGGATCCACGGTGCCCCTATTGGGTTTTCCAGCGGTCATCGCCCTACGGTTGTTCTATATCGCTCGGCGCGGTCTTCCGTGTTTAAGTTTGGCAAAAAAAGAAGATTCTTCAATTCCAATTTTCTCTAAATGTAGTTCGTTTAGCTATTGGCGCATATACTGTATTTTAGGCGGCCAAGAAACGGTTTTGGGAGTTTCCCTCCTCCGGATCAGGCTGAAGTGTGGATGAATTCAATTATAGTAAATTCCCTGTCCACAAAAAGGAAAATAAATCAACAATTAAATACCAATACATACTTTTAAAAATTTCCGTACATTTACGGGAAAAGTCCTGGCAGCGAGGAAGCCAAGAAAATTCCCTAAATTTTACGGGCATTTGTAATTTTGTACAGTATTTTTTACGGAAATTTTACTGCTATACGAATAATAATTTTACGGTAAATTCCAGTAAGATTTACGGAAAAATACCTAGTAGCCAGGATGCCAAGAAAATTCCGAAAGGTAAATGCTTGTAAAATTTATGAGATTTTTTGGCATCCTGGCTGCCAGGACTTTTCCCGGCTTTTTTTACAGTGCAACTTTTTACAGTGATTGTGTTTACTAGTCTGGTTAGTAGTTGAGAAAAGAATTACCTTAATTTACCTTGATTTACCTTGATCTTGAAGCTAAAGCATAATGCTTATTCGCCCCTCTACATAGTCAATCTCGAACATAAGGCTGA
>JAOTQE010095668.1:0-14318 GCA_025631205.1 Nesometra sesokonis
AAGACGCACACCGAATTTTGCGACCAAAATTGCGTATTGAAGGTGCGACTTATACACCGAAATATACGGTATGTTAAAACTAACCACGAAAAATAATCTAATTGGGAACAATGGCAAGATTAAACATTTGAAATGTTACAAGTCTTGGTAAAATATTGTTTTTTTAAATACATTGCGATTGCGCTTTTGTTTAACCAACTCCCGTTTGTCCATGAAAACTAACTAGGTTACGTTTTTACCAATCAAAAACATGAATACTCATTAGTACTGACAGTTTCAAACAAATTCAATGTCAATAAATTAGTATAAAAATATATTGAAAAACAAATAAGTGAGATATATCAATAATGAATAAATTTGTAAAAGAAAAAATAAACTACAAAATGAATGAATAGCTTAATTAAAAAAACAAATTATTGAAAACGAATGAAAGAAATATAAGAAATGGATGAAAAGAAATGGAGAAAAACAGATAAATTAATGTAAATAAACTGTAAAAACTAAATGAATAAATTGTTGCAATACTACAACAACAATAATAAAACAAATAATAATATCAAAATTCTTATATAGCGCTCTATTACCGGAGTCTCGCAGCGCAAAGTCCTGAAAGTTATGAAAAAAGATGAGTTTTCAGGAGTGACTTAAACTGAGAGAAGGTTGGTTGGTTGTTATATAAACAAATAAGTGAATGAATAAAATAAACAAAAACTGTTTGAATGGATTGAAAGAAAAAAATGAAGAACTAAATGAATGTAAGGAGTACCTAATTACATTGCTGATAAAGAGTCGTAATTATCTAACTCCGTATAAGCTCTTGTTACACAATAATTAGTAGTACATAGCCTTTAAAATAACAATGGTAATTATTTTCAAGCAATGTAACAACTCTCTATTGGTTTATTGCAAAGTAAATTAAATTTTGAACAATATTATTCACTTTCATAGCAGCCGATTGCCATAGTTACGAAGACTGTCGAGTAGATAAATGGTAATTAAGTCGACCAGTGAAGTTGTCAATGTCACTTAATAGCATTGTTTTCTGGGATAATGAGACACGGTGTGGAGAGAAACAAACGGCAGAACCAAAGAACGAAGACTATAAACCGTGAAATACAAACAATAGCTCTACTACTTCATTATGGATGAGACTTAATCAAGGAGAAAATTCAGAGTGAATGGTGAAATTAATAATTCATGTTTTTATATTTGTTATATGAATTATTGTTTGACAATGGCAGTATATTATTATTTTACCTATATTTTATTCATGTAAAAGCAATTTATAATTTACTTACTGTTCAAATTTTGAAGTAAACTGCTTTAAATTTTGTTCATTACATAAATCCATAAATTACATTGTATCTATAGTCCTAAAATTCCATGATTTACATTTTGTTGCACATATTAAGGTTTTAAAGAACATATTGATAATTAAATAATTTACTTTAAAAAGTTGCTTTATTGCATTATTTATGCAAGAAAACTATGCAATATAAATAAAAAAATGCTTCAATTTTAAAAGGCTGAACATTATTTAAAACAGATGACAGCAATGCTAAAAACTAAAAATAAATATATTGTGCAGAAAGAATTGATCAAAATTCTAGGTCAGGTTATGATTACATGCACCGACATAATAACCAAGCTTGTTAATAACAGTGATCTAGAAGATAATATTTTACTAGTGCTTCGTTATTTGTTTTATTCTTTTATCTAAATTTGGGTTAATCAGCATTCTGAAAATAAGTTATTAAAATTTGGTTCATTTAGTCTTCATCTGAAACAAAATTTACCTGAATTGCTATCATGTTTTATCGGCTGAGGATATTGATGCTGACGCCGACATCATTACTTCTAACTATCTGAAAACATATGAAACAGCCATAAATTAAATGTACATAATTTATTGGTCTACTTTTTAATAAAAAAGATATAAATTTTTAATATATTCATTTTCTATTCAATTTTATTTTGAAAAAAAAAATTAATAATTTCATAGAATTGAGATAAATGAAGAATGGAATGTTACATTTCTTTGTATTTAATGTCGGCCATATTTTGATCTCCAGACAAGATAACGGCTTTCTGTCTGGTATTACTAACTAACATGACAACAACAAATCATGGCTTGTCTTAACTTTTTTTTACCAATTAGCCAACTGGGCTAGTTGGCTACAGTTTTCAACTAGCCGAAGGGATAGTTTACTAGCCCCCAATATTTCCATGAACTTAGGTGAACCAAAAACATGAAATGTAGTTCGATTTATATAGCACCTTATACAGTAGAGTCTCAAGGCGCTGTGGACCAGATGTTACACATTCATATGACTTTCTATGCCCGTAAGGGTTACGCCATGTCCTGCTGCCCGATACAGGCACTCATTCATCTGTCCACGGCAGGGGATGTATGGACCAGTACACCGGGGTAACCCCCTATTTGTCTCGAAAGATGTACTGGGTTCTTTATAGTGCACATGAGCCGTATGTGTACACTGGGCCTACGGTTTATAGTCCTTATTCGAGAAGACTTGTTCCACCACCAGAACCATGGTGCGAGCAGGCCTTGAACCCATGCTGTTGTTATTGCTATGACTCACAGTTCCCCTGCCTTAGCCGCTCGGCCTGGCTCGCACATAAGACCAATTCTAGGCGGACTGGTAGAAATAAGTTGTTAATAGTTAACTGGTTCTGGTGATACTCTTACATAAAAAAATCAAAGCAATCAGTGTTCTCTAGAAATTTGTTTCGACTTATTCAGGCTTAGCAATGTAGCATAGGCCTATACCGAATTCTTTAACAACACATGTACATAGCCAAATATAAATGTTATACGTCATATATTGTGAGTTTTTAAATTATTAGTACAATTCTGATGGTCAATAACTATGCTTTAAAATGTCTCATTGCAAAGAGCCTATTCTAAGCTAGTTTATAAATCATTCAGGTACAAATTTAATGCACTTTTGAATACAAAGGGCGCCAGCTATGTGACGCAAGAAATTTAGTACTCTATATTGTGTGTAATTAGAATTATTACAGTATTTATTATATTATTACTATTATTATTATTACTATTACTATTATCATAGGAAACTGAGATATAGTGGTGGGCGGAAAAAGCTTGGCGCTAGCCCGAAACTATTTAGTTCCCTGTGGAGAGAGAATTATTTACATATACTGATCACAGGGTATGCTCAAGGTCAGGCCTAATTAGTGTAGCATTGAATAGGCTACACAATAGCAATGTAATTACATTTCTATAGTTATAACTCAGTACAGTACTGCACCATGTTTGTCAATTCAAAAATTATAATGGCTATATTTAGTATAAAAACACTTTTATGGGTAACATATTTATAAGAAAATGATTTTTTTTAATACAAAAAATAATGCAGCCAATAGTTTTCAAAACAGATCACAAATCATTACATAATCAATTACCTTAAGTAAAATCTAAAAAGTCCACTAATCAACTTCAAGTAAGAAAGTATAATTCGTACTCCAAGCAATACAATGAGAGGGCATGGCATCTCCTTGCGGAGTATGCCTTATATTTTGTTACCTCAAGTACTTAAAAACAAAATGGCCTAATCCTTTTTTTTCACCCAGGACTGTATCTAAGTTTGCTGTTATTATTATTAACTATATTATTTTTTTTTCTTTTTTTTTCTAGAGTTGAATATTCAAAAGTTAAACGTTTCAAAATTACACAACCCAGTAAATATGTGGGTCACAATACTCTCTGAACCTTGTTACAAATTCTCTGTCAAACTAAAAGCATCATGTTTATAATGATTCCGGCAATCTTCATTGAAGCTCTCTTTACAAAAGCCTTTTACAACATAATTACATAATGAACTTGTCATTTGGAAAACTTTGCGAACAACCTTTTAACGACCCTGCTCATTAGAGGACGTATTCTGTTGCGCTAATAGGTTATCAATCTGATGTTATAACTCGCAGCGGAATCAAACATATTCGTAGGGTTGAGTTAACGACCTGATTTGAGTGCTCCTGTTGGGGCAATGAAGCAAATATTTGACAGGTGCAAAGAGCGTTTAGGGGTAACTGAGGCAGACAACTGTCAATTGGATACTTAATTTAAAGTCCCTGAACTTCTGTAATAAAACCATGTTCCCCTTACACAAGGTTAGCCTGACCTTTTAACTAGCTATTATATTTTTCTCCCACCCTGAGCAAAAAAGGAACAAAGCTAAAAATGACAAAACATTTACACAGCTATTCCACGGCGGTCTGGCTATTCTGAACATCTAGTGCCAGAAATGATTAAGTTTAAATTTGTAAATTACATGAACTTTGTCTCAATGGGCATTTGTGAGGTATCACCACAAAATGAGTTGTGTTATACAAAAAAGCAAAATTGAATATATTATTATATTCTGATAGTTTTAATTTGGTTTTTTAATTAAGTTCATAGGTTGAGTATAAGCAGGAAAAATTTTTTTTGGGGGAAAATTGACTTTAAACATAAAAACAACTTTTGACTTCCTGCATGCTTTTTTTTATTTTACTTTGAAAAATAGCCTTTAAAAATGAAGCTCAAAATGCGTGTATTGTAAGTGTAAGTAAACCTAAACAGCATGTTTATAATTATAAAATTGAAGTAATAAACTTAACTAGACAACAAAAATTTTATTTTTAGAAAAATTATGACTTTCTGCTTAAATTCTGTGGATACTGTATCTCAAAATGACCTGGCGTTCAACACGACTCATGTCACATAATATTGAGGTATTTTAAATCGAGGTTCTACTGTATAATGTTCATTAGCCAGAAATATACAGTAGGCCTATTATTTGAAAATATGTGTTGTCTAGTGTCTAAATTTCATTCATGTCATGTACTGATATTGTTTATAATCTGATATGTCTGCTTATTTACAGTGCTGCTTATGTAAATTTATGATTTTAATAAGTTTGTGATGTTTTTAATGTTTCTAAAAATTTTTTCGAGCAAATAAAATTTTACGTTAAGGGATTATTTAAGTTTTACCAAATTGATTAAGGATAATGCTTAAAAAAATAATACAGTTGTAATATTTTAATTCTGATGAGGGCATTAGCTATACGCTGTGAGAAAAAATATCTTTCTCACAGGCATTATGTGAGGTCTCACCACAAAGTGAGCCTCATCGTAGGAAAATGCAAAATTGAGTTATTGGTAGATTCTAATAGAGCATACTATAAGCTGTAATCTACACTTTAAATGACATTTATTGAATTATTAGATCCAAAGATATGAGCATTTTAAGTTTTCATGTATGGAAATATGGTTTTGAGAAAATCGCCCATAAAGAAATCTAAAAATAAACAATTAAAAGAATATAAATTTCAGAAATTCTGCATGAAAGACACTTTCCTGCATGACAAATGGCCTAAAAAGTACATTATAATGTGATGTGTACCATAGTACTCATAATTAATTAAAACTACTTCAGATTTATTTTGGTGATTATCTCAATCGCACCTATGATGCGACTCATTTTGTGGCGAGACCTCACATAGAGGCCTAATCTTTTATCATGGGTGCTAGCTAATTTTAAAAGATTCAACAGAGATGGTACTGTTCATCGGAGTTACCAAGCTTATAAAAACTTGTTTTCATCGATATTTTACTTTGTTAATCTCAAATAACGTGCGGTGATGCTCACAATAAAATAAACGGAACAGCGCACGTTCAAGGCCCATACCTCATGCAAATTTTATGTCAAATTTCACCCAGGGTTTAGCTCACCATGTGTAATAATTAGTTAATTTAGTGCAATTTATATTTGATTAGCACAAAAAAACTTAATTTATCGAATTTGGCGTAAAAACACTAAGACAGCATTAGTTTTGGTTTGAATTAATATAGGCCTATATAATGCCAGCACTGCCAAGTACCATTTCAAGGCTCAAAGCTTGATAAAAAAAACTAATAGGAGAAATTTTACCCAATCAGTCATATAAATTAAAATTTACTGAACACTTAATACATGTGGATTGAATTCTTTTAGCAGTATTCTTTAATTGAAACCATGTCTGGATTTTTATCACAGGTTCAAGTACTACCGTTTGACAGAAGCTCTTTAGGAGTAGGTCTATTTCAAGGGTAAATACTTTCTCTTAAAAGTTTGATTATTTAATTATAGATATAAAGGCCATTAAAGACTCCAAGGTGAACTACTAATACTGTGCCACTGCGTCATATTCCTTGTAATAGAAGAAAATAAATACAGTAGAACCTCTATTTTATGTAAAGGTCCAAAAGGGTATGTAAAACATGGAGTCCATAAAATCCAGGTTAGGTAAAACATGGCTTACCGTTCACTATACAATACAGCATGCATGCCAACACTCATTTTAGCCGGGTGACTCCTGTTTTATGGACCCAACTCCTGGCCAATTTTCTTTCTTCAGGTTTTTCACATATTCTCCAGTTTTACAAATAAAAATACATAAATACTATAATTTAAATAAATTTCAAAAATGTATGGTATAAATTACATTTTTGACGTGATTGCCTTAAATTGAATTGCTTTGAATTGTGGATTGAGTGAGTGGGATGGTGCGTCATAAAGTTGTTGTTAAGACCTGCATAGAGGCCTAAGCTTGCATGCAACTTAATTGTATGATTTTTCTTTTTAAATGGTCTACACCAAAGAAATAATCTGTACACAGTCGAAATCAAGTGCAGAGAAATTGTTCCGAAAGGTATCCTTTATTATATATTTTAAATCATTAAAAATGGAACACAGAAGTCTTCATAGTGTCAAAGAAAAAACACATTGAAAAAATTTAAGATAACATTTTGAATTATATGGAGATTCGTAACCTGGGTGGCCATAACGGGGACGAGGAACCGTCGCAAGCAGATATAGCTTGCCACTCACCCCACCCCTCCATCAATTTTTATCGATTTTCTATCTTCAATGTTAGTATGTACAATAGTAGCATAATATAAGAGCATATGGTGAGTAACATGGTATTTTATAAAGATAACGAAGTCATTAAAAATACTATATACTACATAAACAAAATTAGGACTATAAAAATATGTTGTTAATTCTTCTATTATTACTATTAAATTGTAATATTATTTTTACTCATATTACCACCAACCCATTAACTACCCACAGATTTTTCTAGCTATATGCCTGTTGAATTTATCATTAGAAATTTTACACTTAAAATATAGACACACCAATTTAAAAATAACATGATACACAAAATTTTATCAAGGAATTTAAATTAGGAAGCAAATTAATTGCAAGTTATGACCTCATTAACGCCCTACTGTAAAACAAAAATGCGACACTACAAATTTAGAGCCAAAAGATGCGTAGGCCTATAATTTACAAATGGCGGAAGCAGCCAGGCCCAAGATTGTTAATTAAGTGGGTCAAACGGGTGGTCTAACATCGCTACTATCTCTAACAACCGTTGTTTTAATTGGTATAATTTTAACACACCAGACCATCTCTACCACCCACAAGTTCAGAATAAAATTATACAGTAACATCCATAACAGATGTACTGAGTTTTTTAGAAACATTGCAAACAGCAAGATATACGAATAATTATTTGAATCACAGGGTGGTCGAACTTTACAACTATTTAATAAGTAACCCATGTCATAATTTTGATTTTGATTAAATTTTCTTATAATAACACCGCCACTCTCTAGAAGTAATAAGACAATTATACTGTAACATTTCATCATTCTTGAATTGGAAAGCAATGGGATGTAAGAATGATAACTGATTGGGTGACTTAGGTGGTCCATCATTGCTTAATATAACAAACATTGAAATAATTCTAACAACTGTATCAAGCAGAGATTAAGCTATTATTACAGTTGGAAATTACATTTACATGGCACTTGGTAGGGTCCACTTTCATTTTAACTATTATATAAACCATTTGAGGCAAGACATGGCAAAAACCACCAAGTTATCGCACAGGAAGTTATTGAAAAATAAGCAAATATCAGAAAATATAAAGAAATACAAAGGAGATTTTTGATTATTTTGTTTAATAATTTTAGTTATAGGCCTAGTTGTCAAATTTTAATAATTGACCCCTCATTTTATAGCTTATAACAAGTGTAATATAGTTTTTGTATTAACTCCATCTTCCAATTTTCTGACAACTTGGTGGTTTTGCCATGCCTTGCCTCATTTTTTGCCTTTTCAAAATAAAATAGCAGCATCACTCTCATGAATAATGCATGAATCTGACGCATAGATAGTTTTTCTCACACATTAGCAGAATTCTCACCCGATCATGCAAATATTTTTCTTGCGCATGTGACAACAGAGTGAAATGCAGTCAAAATGGCCCTAAAAGTAGTATTAATTTGGACAAAAAAGACCTAAAATGGTCATATCAGCATTCTCTCAAGTATGGTTTTAGTCATCAAATTTACTGGTAAAAATTACAATTTACCAGTAAGTAAAACTTTTTTTATTAAAAAATAATTATCATATAGATGTGATTCTCATATATCTCATAGATATGTCAAGTATTATTGTCGCCAGCGACTTTTCCTATGACCAGTCATCTGTAATTGATTAGCCAATGCAGACCGATGCTGAATTCAATACAAAAAACAAGGTCTAAATCATTCAAGTAGTATACGAAGCATAGCTCCATAGCTTCCAGTAATCTGGGGTTTGTAGAAAGCACAAATTAAGCTCAGGATTAATGACTTGCGCTAATCGCCAGCTAGTTCTGACACAAATAATTATACGCACGTACATGTGACTCAATCTTAATTGTCGAGTAATATACTTCAGTGCACTACACACGAGCGGATCCAGCAGAGCTGGATAGAGAGGGCCCGGTGCCAAATGTCATGTTGTTTGCAGGGGGCCTAGGGTCCTCCCCTGGCCAATTTTCAAACAAGGTGCGTTTCCTGGGTATCTGAGAGGCAATTTCACAGATAATTTATTGCAAACAACAGGCCTCAAATTTGGGCTTTGTAGAGGCAAGGCCAATTTTGGCTTGATTTTAAGGGGTACAACAGGGCACCTGAGGCCAATTTGTTCAAATTTTATCCTGATGTATTACCGAAAATAAGGCGCACCAAGGCCAAAGTGGCCTTGATGATGGTAAAATTTTGAAGGCACTGAGGCCAAATGACAGGGAAGCGTTGGCAAATGGCCTTGGCTAAATTCAAGCCCTGAAACAATGAGTTTTTGAAGTTCATATAGTATTCATCCAAGTCGAAAGGGGGTGGACCTGGGTCAGGTGGGCAGCCACTTGGATCCGCGCCTGCCACAAATTTGACTCCTATTCTTTTGGACTATAGGGTCTGATCAAGTAAATTTTAATTTTAAAATAGAAACCAGACTGGTTTCATTCTATTAACAATAAACTCCATCATCAACAAAACTGTTTGACTGGTCATTTACATACAAGTTCTATTGTTACGTTTCCAGACGCTGGTGGCGCTATTAAAAAAGTAGATGAGTAATATTGAACTTGTTGCAAGTCTATAACAGCTGCAGTCTATGTTTGATGTGGTTATGTTTAGAATAAAGAATAAATCAATTCATTCACAACATTAGGCTGTACTGGTGGTATGTTGAAATGTGGAATTCAAATGATAGAATGCGGTTATTTTTGTCCACCAAGAATATGTTGAAATATTTATTGGGGAATTCAAAGCATTTGAAACAACGTTGCTACTAAAAAAAGTTATAGAATAAATAAAGCAAATAGTGTATGCGAAGAGGAAGTTCAGAAGTGTATCCAGGAATTGGGGGAAGGTGGGGATGCAAAAAAAAACCCCACCTATTTCCCCTTTGACACTTTTTCTAATGACGTAACTCTCCGTAGAATATCTGAATTTATAGTTATTTTCTTCTGAATGAGATAATGCAGAGGCAGATCCTGGATAGTGTGAAAGAGGGGGCACACAATTCCCATTTGTAGGTGTCTGCATCTTGCCTGTAATTTTTAGAGGTGATGGACGTAAAATAAAGGCCCACATGTACTTTTGACGATATACGAGGGGACCGCGCCGGACACGCCCCCAACTCTAAATCCATTCCCAAAACTGCACTGGGGTTGACAAAACTAATCAAATATTAAATTTAAAGCATAACTAAATATTATTGGGGAAACACATGCCAACAAAGTGGTACAAATAGAGAGACATTTATTTAAGCCAAAATAATTTTGTTTGTAGGTTCTACTAGACCTTGGCCTGGCAAAATCTTTAGAATTTTTAATTTTTTTAGAGCCCTGTATGTTATGCAAGTAACCACAATCGTATCTGAGAGGATTAGCTACCTTTTCTAACTCAAAAAATGATAGAAACATCGATTGGGTTTGTTCGAGTTCACACCATAACAACCATTATTGTAATGGTAAAAAGTATTCAATCCTTCCATTACACCAATGGTGGATTCAATTAGGTGGGGATGCCATTTAAGTTGGTGTGAATTAAATGCCCATTAAATACACCAGATAGGGTCGAAGATGGAAACCAGAGAGGGTTGATTTATGGGGGTGGGGTCCTGATGATACAGGCTTAACCTATCCCTCACCCAAAAATTTGACATAAATAGACTGTAGTTCTGTTTCTTTTCTCTATGGTTGGTTTGAACATGTGGTAATGCAGAATCTATGGTTTAAATGAAAATTAACACATGCCAAATACATCAAAGTCTGCTAGATAAAACAAATTAGTGCATATAATCTTATATTTATACCTATTAACTCACAATTTCGGATCCTTCAACTATCTTGCACTTGACCCTTCTGAAATTTTTGTTATAGACATAAAACTTGCTCTCAATTAATCATTAACACAACCCTCCCCCTTTCACTGTTACAACTTAAACTGAATATTGTTATGTATTATATTTAATGTCTTGTATATTTTTTTTTTGTTATTTTAAGCCCATAAGCTGGCTTCAGTAGCAATATAAATCTTGAATCTTTAATCTCCACCCATGTCCACCATTTTCTTTTTCCTCATAAAGAAGGTTACTGTACATGGAACCACCTGGTAACAATAGCAGGTATGCTATACATTTCATTATTTTACAATAATCTTCCTATTGTATTGAAGACAATAGTCGTAACAATATCCTTGACTTTCTTGTAAAATCTTTCCCATCACATTCATCAATGGATATTTTTAGACCGAGGGTAATACACTATGAATAAACTATCAAATGATTAAGAAATTTTCCCACAGGTAAAAAACCGAACCCGCTGACAACCTTATTAAATATATTAAGGTCTTTAGAATACCTGTAACAAGCAGACAATGGGTTTGATAGAGGGAGAGGAGGGTGTAATTAAAAAGAGCTTTTCTCTAATTAAACTCTTGAAGGTTTGGTAGTATCTTGTATGGCATTACGTTTGAAGTTTGGACTTAGTGACCATTATGCTGGTCAGTAGTCCTTGATGTTAATATGTCTCTAAGTTATCAAGTAATTAAATTGGATTAAAACGTTGGTATTTAAGCCATCAATGCAATGGTGACATAGTTATGGTAAACTGTACATGTGAACTACCTAAAATTTCTCAAAATGAAAGCAAAAATTTATATTATCAATATACCGTTAACTTCAAGGCACCTTGGATATGGAAAAAAGGTCTAAATCATTAAAAAGCTTAAAAACTTCAAACTGATCATTTAGAAGTGCCTTTAACATCAACATCGTAAAGCTGTGGCGGTTCCTGGGGGAGGGAGGGGGACATTCCCCCAGGGAGAAATTAAAAATTTCATCAGGGGCACTCTAGTCTTTTTTTTTTGCTTGTCAAATTTAAAACCGGAAACACAATTCATGCGTTACCATTCGCAACCGAAATACGGGTGCGAATGGTCACGCTTGATTGAATTTGAAAAACATATGATACCACTGCATCATTCTCTCATGTTAATTAAAGTTTGGCGTTGCAAAGGGCTTCAGGCTTAAGTCTGCACATGGAAATAAGAAAATCCCTAGGCCTAGGCCACTTGATGGACGATTGCAACTGCACAAGAAATGAGAACTGAGTTTTTTATATGAATAGGACAAAATTACATTCGTGAGAATACTCTTCAGGACGTATAATTTGTTCTTACTTTAGTTAATTACTATTTGCTTCTCAACTGGGGGTAGGCTTAGCTGTTTTTTCGAAACGGAAGCATTTTGATTGGTTGACTCTACTACAGTAATAACCATTCGACCCAACCACTTGCCAAATACGGAGGGGCAAAATATGACATTTCTTTCTTGCTGCAACTAGCATTTGACAAGTCGCTTCTGGTAAAAAATTATATGACTTATTGTAGTCTTCGTTGGCGGCACTACATATATTACGAAAAACGACCATACAGAAGCGACTTGGGGCAAGTCTACTTAAATACATGCTTTTACATGATCTACGGCGAAGAAAAAATTAAATAAAAAAAAAGTAAAATATCGATCTCTTGGAGGGCCATGTGGGGGGGGGGGGAACCATCTCAGATAGACCTGCCCCCCCTCCCACCATCTGGGATGCCACATTAGTTGCCACCAATTTCTTGTTTTTCTATCGTTAAATCCCTGAATAACTAGCCTAGGCCTAGTAACTATGCCTACCCCTATCACTCATCAATAGGCTTAGCCTAGAAAGGCCTACCTAGGCCTAGGTCCTAGAAATGGGCCAACATGGGAACACTAATTAATGTATAGACCTACGGTAGCCTAGACCTAAAACAATCTTAGCCGGCAGGCTAGGCCATGAATCTAGGTTTAAATAGCTAAGCAAGGCCTAGACTATGTGCTGCCTAGGCTCCTAGGCTAGAAAAGACAGCAGCAGTGGCGACTCTCACAGCCAGTGAATCTAGCTAGGACTTTAGGCCTAATAAAGGCCCTAGCCTAGCCTAGGCCCAGCCCCTAACATTTTAGGCCTATATTTATTAACTTTTTAAAATAAGTGGTTTTTCTTTAGTTATACCAACCTAGGCCTACCTAGTTTGAAAAGCACATAAAATTAGCAATGATATTACGATTTCGAAACTTTATTGTGGGAGATTATTGTTTATTACAGGTGCTTCCAGGTGGTGTATTAATACAAAATAGACTATACGAGTTGAGGGCGCTAAACTGATTTACAGGTGCATCAAGAATGTACATCTAAAAATGTTATGATATATCGAGGTTTTAAATAACTTTTTAAATTCGATCACTAACCAATTAAAAATGAGGAATTCTATTTTTTCCTGACATTATGGTTCTTTTCCTTTGAAAGTGGGGTGGACAGTGCTTATTTCTTCTAAGTAAGGGCGGGCGCTCAAGCACCCTAAACACCGCCCCCTGGATGCCTGGTTTCAATGTTGAATGTTTTTGTGGGTGGGGGGGATTGCATTGTTACTTAAATTTAGTAACTCAAATGGTTAATTTTCTGAGAGAACTATGAAAATGTATGAGAGCGAAGATACAGTTAATGTATTTTAATTAATGGAATCCATTATAGAAAAGAATAAATAGATCATGTTTTAACAACCGGGATACGAAAATTAAAAACAAACGCAAAGGCAATTGAAGAATTAACATTCAAAAACACGATTCATTATCCATAAACATACATGTGTTATACAACTGCCTATGTCTAAAATAATTCTTTCTTTATTTTTTTATTAATAATTATTTAAAGAAATAAATTAGTTGCTCGCATAAAAAGTTAGCAAAATAAAATATGTAAAATAAGTCTATGCCAAAATCATTTTTAAAAATAAACATTGTTATTATTATATTAATTAGTTGCTTGCATTTAAAAGTTTATCTTTTTGTGCTGTGTCAATTTCTTAAAAATAAACATGTAATTAATATTCTTTAACATCGGATTTAATAGTGCGAGTTTTGTCTTGTATATTGTAGTTTTATTTTTATGAAACGCATCTTCTTGTGACGTTAAAAATTATTGGTTTGTCGCCCTCTATAGTTTCCATAAGATATTTAAAATTATTAGTTTGTCGCCCTCTATTATATTTATCCTCAATTACAATTTTCTTACAAATTCATTACCATTTGAAATTAACTTGCTCATATTAATTAACCCTTTCACTGCCAGGTGTTAGTCCTACCTATGTGCCGGACATGTTTGTATGGAAAATAGGTGATAAATGTCAAAAAAAAAATACTAAAGTATTTAGTATAGTATTTAGACATTTATATTGCGGCAATTCAATTCAAATTATCAAAGGCGCAGTGGACTAGATGTTGCACAGTCCATATATCTTGCTACTCCCTGTCGTGTTTGTCGTTTCGTAAGGGTCCGTACATACAAATAATACTCGTAGAGACAGTTATACGGTAAATGAACGGT
>JAOTQE010095679.1:0-26527 GCA_025631205.1 Nesometra sesokonis
TTGCAGAGCCTTAACTTAGACAAACTTGAAAAACGGCTGTATCAAACTGAGGCCATCACTATGTTTAAAATTACACACAATTTAGCACCAAGTTACCTCACAAGCAGATTTCATTAGGTTTAGTTTAATATTACCTAAACCTAGAACAGACTATAAGAAGCGTAGCTTATCTTACAGTGCTAAATTATGGAATATACTAAGTGATGACCTCAAAAACTTACATACATGCTCAAGATTTATATTTCATTTAAAACAACAGTAAATTCTCTTTAATGTTATACTCATAGTATTTATACTGTTTTTTTTTCTTTGTAAATTACCAGGTTTAACTATAACTAATGTATGTACAGTATCAATATTGATATATTTAATTTAGTTTACTTATTTATTTATTTTATTTTATTTTATTTATTTATTTATTTATTTATTTATTTTTTTTACATTCTTTGTTTCAATTAGTTTAATAATTTTATATTGTCTGCAGTAGTTTTAATTGTTACTAATGTGCTTTTTATTCTATATATAGTATAATTTGTGTTTGATATATATAATGTCTTTTACGGCCTTGTTGAAAAACACCATTGAGGTGAACAAGTGTAACCGTGATTAAATAAAGTTTATTATTATTATTATTATTATTATTATTATAGTGAACTTAACATAGTGTAATTGCAATCCACGTAGGTGCCTACTAATGACGGTCATCAGCCTTCGTCACAAACATCTAAGTTAAATAATAATAATTTTTTTTTATAATTATATTTGTAACATTCTGTTGTCATACAAATTATTTGCATATGTTACATATATTTCATTTTGTAATTGTCATATTTTTAAATAAATTGACTTGCATTTATTGATCAATTTGAAACTTTTAGGAAATATTGGGGGCGCCATTTTGTTTTAGAAACAGCATTAAAATGTAACACGATTTGATTGATTGGATTTCGGACATATCATTCAATAGTAGGCGCTTCCATGGAATTGCATTTTGGGGCTATGTATTCTATGGAAGTTCACTATCTAGCTGTTAAAGTAATACATCTATATGGTAAAACCAGAGGTCAAATGGCCTTGCCCCTAAAAATCAAACTTTCTAGGTAGCGTAGTGGAAGGACATTTAACCAGTTTTAAAGCCAGGTACTCACTACATTGTGCAATGGTCGTACGACGGTCGCAGGACTGTCGCTCTCCGTGTGTGTGCTTGCCAGACGCGATGACAGTCCTCTACTCATCAGCCAACTGGTTTTTTTTAGTGATTTCCTTGTTGAATCACTAAAAAACCATTGGCCGATGAGTAGAAGACTATCATTGCGTCTGGCAACCACACACACACAGCGAGCGACGGTTAGTCATGCGATCGTCATATGATACAGTGAGTGCTTGGCTTAACTCACCGTCATACACTCACTCAACATTATCATCATAATTCCTACTTAGATAGAAAGTTGTTTTTCCATCATTTCGCCCATCTAATTATTTTCACATCTCAAAACACATTATTTTTCCGTGTTACTTACAAATGGCAGGACCACTTTCCAAGTTTATAAATCGAATGGACCACGACTGAATACTTGCAGCAGCTATGCATATGGAAATGCTGCTCTCAACTAACTTGAAATCAATCATAAATGTGAGATGTCGTGACAAAATGAGTCGTGTTGTACGCCAGGTCATTTTGAGATAATCACAAAAATAAACAGAAAGTTATAATTTCACAAAAATTAGATTTCTGTTATTTTGTTGAGTTTAATAATTAAATTTTATGATTACATTCTTTCTGTTTATGTTTATTTACAATAAACAAATTTTTGAACTACATTTTGCAAAGACTATATTTCAAAATCAATGGGAAAACATACAGGAAGTCAACAGTTGTTTACCTTTAAAGTCCATTTTCTCCAAAGTGTGTTTTCATCCATCTATGTTTTAAAATGATGTTTCTCTGGTTATACTGAAGCTATGAACCTCATTTAAAAATCAATTTAAAGCTTATAATCTCTTCTATGCAGATACAACAATAACTCTATTTTGGTCTTATGTACAACATGACTCATTTTGTGGTGACACCTCACAAATGTCCATGCCAAGTCTATTGATCTCCAGCTAAGCAATAATTTCGCCTTCATTAGATAACAATGGCTCAGTCTCCTCATTCTCAAACTGACAATTTTTTTGTGTTGTTCTAGGTGAGGGCATCTTTATAGTTTCTGGTGTTTTAAGTTGTTTCCAGGATAAAAATGTCATTGACTGAAAAAAAGTAAATTAGAATATTACACCTGCACTACTGGCAGTATTCAGACATCGTATTTTGAATACACTAAACACTCCTTTTATATTTTATATATGAAGTTGAAGATATTCTCAATTCTTATGCAAGTTGTATGGCCGAGCAGTTAAGGTAGGAGAACCGTGAACCATGCATGAACAACAGGACGGGTTCGAGGCCACCTCACACCATGATTCTGGTGGTGGAACAAGTCATCTCGGATAAGGATTATAAACCGTAGGCCCAGTGTAGACAAGCATTACATGTGCACTATAAAAAACCCAGTACATCTTTCGAGACGAGTAGGGGATTACCCCAGTGTACCGGTCCATGCATAACTTCTTCCGAGACAGCTGAAGTAGCGTAGTACAACCCAGTACTGGCTGGGTGACATGACGTGACACTTAGGTTAGTAGAAAGACATAAGAATGTGTAACATCCGGTCCACAGTGCCATGAGCATCTTCTAGATGGATACTGGCGCATATATAAATAGACACCATTATTATTATTAAAAATATTTAACCTGCTACACATGCCCTGTATAATATTTGTGCGAGTTGTATGGTAGAGCGGTTAAAGCAGGGAAACCGTGAACCATGCATAGATAACAGCACGGGTTCGAGGCCCGCTCGCACCATGGTTCTGGTGGTGGAACAAGTTTTCTCAGATAAGGACTATAAACCGTAGGCCAGTGTACAATAAACGGCTCTTGTGCATTATAAAGAACCCAGTACATCTTTCGAGACGAGTAGGGGCTACCCCGGTGTACTGGTCCCTGCCGTGGACAGAAGGATGTGCGCTAATATAGTAGCTGCATAGGACATGACGTGACCAAGATATTGACTGTGCAACATCTAGTCCACTGCGCCTTTGATAATTCGATTTGAATTGAATTGGCGCAATATAAATGTCTAAATATTATTATATTATTATTATATTTTATATTATTATTATTATTAAATTTCTATAAATTTGGAAATTTCGTGTTTTCCAGATTCTGCAAACAAACACCAATTTGTTTCTTATTTGCATAAAATCAAGAAAACATTTCTATTCTTAATTATCCTGTGGGAAAATCATATCATAAGCATTTCTTTGGAGAAAATTTTTGTTTTCACATTTATAAAAAATAGGAAATCTAGTCTTTGGCGTCGATTTGTGGGGGACAGGGGACACGTCCCCCCCACTTTTCAATGTGGGGGGGGGGCTGATATCAATTTCCCCCCACTTGTTGGTAAATGTATGAAAAAAAAATGTAACAGTTCAAAAAAGGGGCAACCCTTGATGTTTGTATCAATAAAAATATTGAAAACATTGCATAACTGACCCCAAGAATAGAAAAAATAGGCATACAAACGGAAAAACGACCTTTTTTTTGCTCGTCAAAACAAAACCGGGAACCACGCCCACCCGTCAGACCCTCATCATCCGCGCCACCGTTGTAACTTCTTGTCTTTGTCCCCTCCACTTTTCAACTCAAATCTACGCTGTTGAATCTAGTATGGCAGTTATGAAGTCACTTGGCAACATATGGAAATTACTCAAATTCCCCATTGTTACATATTTATACCACCCTACAACACACAAAATGACTAAAATAATTCCAAAATAGTAGTTTTTTAGTTTTTTTTTTTTTTGTATTTATTTTGATATCACCTCGTTTCCTTAAAAAATGTTCTGCACAGTGGTGGGTATAACACTGCACAGTTGAAAGATTAACTGGTGGGTTCTCAATTAAGTATAGTTAACTTGTAGTTAAGAGTGGTAGTAGTTAAACCTTAATAAGGTTTAAGTAGTATGATTCCAAAACAAAATGTTTTTGTGAAACACTATGCCCTTGCCCCCCCCCCCAGTAGCAAAATTTTAATATATCACATGAAAACTTTACTATAAATCAAGTCCAAAAGTCAAGGTCAAGGCCAAATGATCGAAATGTAGGTAGGTCTGGAACACGCATGCCAAATATAGAAGCAGTTGGCGCAGTGGTGCCGTTTTGGACTTCCAATCATGAGGTCGGTGGTTCAAGGTTCACTCTTTCAACTGTTTGTGTTCCTAGGCAAAACACGTTATCCATGTTGCCTCTCTCCACCTAGGAGTATAAATAGTTACCTGGGAGGTATATATGCCATATGTGCTGATTACAGCTGCAACATTGTGGAATAGATTGTATTTCATAGGTGTTTGTTCCAATGACTGGAGGCAATAATTGTGAAGTGCTTAGAGGCCTTTGACAATAAGTGCTATATAAATGTCAATATTGTTATATTATATTATTATCAAAGCCATACCTCTGACAATGCAATCACTATGGAGAAGGTTAAAGTTGTCAATCGACAGACGGGTTGAAAACAATATGCCCCTGGCATATATGCCCAGGGACATAAAAATATAACTCTTGCTTTCTTACCAAGCATAGGACTAGAATGGCGAGTAGAACTGACAGTAGGACATATGGTTGACTCACGGCACCACCTGACCACAGTGGGCCCATAATGGTAGCTATGTTTCCGACTGCTCTTCGTATACCTTGGCCAAAACCTACAATTATTAAAAAACAAGGAACTATAAGCTTTTATCCACAATTTTTAAATAATCATATTTCTAAATAAGTTAAACATAGGTCTCTATTCTGCACAAGACCTCTCAAGTCAATTATAAGTACATACATGCAAATACAAAGTACTTTTGATGGTGGTATTTACTCACAGAGTCCCAAGTCTGAAAATTGAAAAATTAGGAGATTTTATGTCATGTGCTTTGTCGATCAAATTTGTGTAAATGCAAATGAGGCAAGGCATGGCAAACACACCAAGTTGTCGCACAGGAAGTTATTGAAATAAAAACAGATAAACAACAGGAAACATAAAGAAATACAAGAGAAAATTTTGTATATTTTGTTCCATAACTTTGGTTATAGATGTCCGATTTTGACAAATGACCCCTCATTTTAAAGCTTATAAAACGCTGAAGAGGGTTATAATATTACCTCCATTTTGTAATTTTGCGACAACTTTTGCCATGTCTTGCCCCAAATGTGTGACGCGTCACAATAGAAAAATAGAACACAGAAAAAGTACTTAACAATGTAAAAATATCTATAATATGGCATATAAATTGCATTTAATTCAAAATTAAATGTTAAATGTGAGGTCTCACTACAAAACAATTTGTATGGCTGGAAATGAAACCAAAATTACACAATATAAGCTGTTGACTTAAGATAAGTCTACAGCTTGTATATGAGCTGGTATTTTTTGAAGAAACAACCGATTTTGCTACTAGGTTAGGCCAAGACCCACTCTGAATATTTTTGAAAGACACTTATAATGTTCAGGAGAAAAGATGTTTTTTTTCAAAAGGGCAGGGGATGACTCAAAAAATCAGGAGACTCCTGTCATTTTTAGGAGACTTGGGGCCTCTGTGCTCACATAGGGTAGAACCACCTGCAATAATATGGCAGTCAAGAAGGTAAAAACCTTGGTCCTCCTGCTGACAGGTGAGACATCTGATCTACTTGCAGTCTAAAATAAACAGGCGTCTTGTTTAACTACCAGTCATCATCATCATACTTAATCACAGTCTACATTTGGAGGCAAACGAACCATGATTATAATTGATAATGCAAATATTAAGATTTTTTCATAGTATTCAATCTCATTAAAAAGAAACAGGGGAGGTTGGTATTACTCACCCATGGTTCAATACTACATACAGTAATATTTAACTGTCAAAGCAAAATTGAAGAATAATAATAATTATTAGCCTTCAAGTAATTAGCTCATTTAAAATTTGGTTGCCTCCCCCAAATATTGTACTTTTCCACACAATTAACGATCTTAATATTTGGTGAATAGCAGGTTGTCAACAAAGGCTACCTCATCTAGCCACTGGTTATAAAATTATAGATGCACGATGTAATTTCTCGGCTGCCCAAGACACCAGGTAATTGATTTTGTAAGTCCCAAAAAAAAAAAAAAACAGTAATTAACTCCACCAACAATGTTGAGTAGAGGTTGTTTTCGTCCTGTTTGTCTGTCAGTTTGTATGTCTGTTTTATA
The DNA here is from genome assembly GCA_025631205.1 of Nesometra sesokonis. NCBI lineage: Eukaryota > Metazoa > Echinodermata > Crinoidea > Comatulida > Antedonidae > Nesometra > Nesometra sesokonis. The sequence goes on from JAOTQE010095679.1 coordinate 6,330, forward strand.
AACAATTTCCTGACCACAATATTAATCATAGAGTATTGAAACTTGCAGAAATTAAATGTTATGTTAAGGTGTGGAATTTTTTTCAATTTAGAAAGGTCGAGGTCAAAGCTGAAGGTCATACAATGGATCACTATGGTGTGGGCAGAGTTATGCACTCTTGGAGTTCCTTCTAGTTAAAAATTATGAATAAATTATATGGGACTTTTGCAGTAAAATGTGGATACTTTCATACACAGAAGACATATGCAGATGATTTTAATTATCTATGATACATATTTTGACTTAAAAGCTTAGTAAAACGGGTTCCAACCTCTTATTCTCTTAGGGACCATCTTCAATTTACCTTGTATCTTTAGAGGAGCCATTTTGGAGAACGATGCCACCGATGACACAGCGATAAATGGAAGACCAAAGATCTGTATAACAAGGCATGTACCCATCCAATAGATGTTACCATCAAAATCATCTGTATTTAAAAATAAAATTAAAATGTAAAAAGAAAATTTCTAGTGTGCAACAATTTTATAAAACAAAAAACAAAGCTTTGCAGTGTTGTGCCCATAGATTTATTATTACGGCTAGATGGTGAACTTTACACTGTAGAATTTCAGTCCCATGTAGGGATAACCTACGAAAGTCCAAACAGGACTTATTTCCAGTGGGGTCCTTGTGGTGGTGATTGGGCAGTACACTAGGAAACAATCCCCTTGTCTTCTTCAAAGAGTGCACTGTGCACATGAGCCATGTTGTACACGCAACCAACATCTCATCCGAAAGATGTGCTAGTAGTTTAAATTTCGACCCTCCAGCCAAACACAAGGAGAGTGGCGTGGTGTTGAATCAAACCATGGACCATGTCATATTTCAGCACACAGTACAGTAGTTTCCTCCAGCTAAACCAACTGAGCTAAATGCCACTATAAATAAATGTTTATTTTTTATTTAAAATCTAAATTTTAACAAAAACCTGAGTTTATTAGATCTGAATACCCCAGGTAAGGTTTGAAAACACTACTTCCAACTATAGGAACATCAAAAAATCTTTACAATAATTCTGATGTTCTAGTAACTAAGCTAACTGTCCTTCATTCAATGAGACAGCTAAAGAAATCTTAGTATTTTATATACTTTGTAGCTGTAATGAATGCAGAGCTCCCAAGTTTGGAGATCCAAAAATAGTGAGATATATTTTTGTCAATTTAACGACCGAAAATTTGAATTTTGGCCAAAAATATGAGCCGTGAATTTAAGAATTTAAAATGTCAAAAATAGTGAAAGAGTGAGATTGACTGGAAAATAGTGAGACTTCTGCCAAAATAGTGAGACTTGGGAGCTCTGTGAATGGTTCAAGAAATGAATACCGAAAAGAATCTCTTGGATGTACACCAAGGATAACTAGACTTGGCCCAAATTTGTAATTTATATTTAAAGTGTTTAATGAAGATCGTCTCCAGTGGTTGAAGTTTTGGCGATGTTTTGTTGTGGAAATACAGACTAGATAAACACCATAGAAAACCTGGGTTGAGAATCACGTGACATTGAACTGTTTGCCAAGACGGTGATTGAAATATCACGAAGGTATGACAATTCACCTGCTATGGAACACATCTGGTACCTAATGATCTTCTTTTCATTAATGAATCACCGTCTTGAACCAAGACTTCAAGGGTAATCCACATAAATATTAGACATCATTGGAAATATTTCAGAGGCTATCTTAACTGTACTAAGTATTCAGTACACAGAATTACCTGCACAGTGGCGTCCACTTTTGGCCTGTACTTCTGTTTAAAGTACTTCTTGAGAGAAAGTTAAAATGTTTAAATGTTGATAAGGCCATATTGGTATCTTTTTACCAGTCAATAATTCAGAGCCTGCTTGTTTTTAGCATTGTGTGTACCTATGGTAATTACTCAAAATTAAATAAGCAAAAAATGGAAAAAATTTAAGAAAGCAGCTAAAAAATGTTTCGGTATGGAACTAGAAATGGTCGAAAATATATACGTAAAATATATGTTAAACAAGTTAAAATTTATAATGAATGACAATACCCATCCTCTGAATGGAGAATTTAATTACAACAGGTCCGGTTTCAGGTTATGTGTGCCACGCTCTCGCCATGATCATCACAGAAATTCTTTTGTACCAAATGCTATTCACTTATTTAATAAGTCCACAGTTCGCCGGTTTGAATCATAAGTATATTGTTTTAAATAAGTATGGCACATAATTAAATTTTAATTTTAATATTTTCGCAACTTTATAATATTTTTAATGATTTTAATCTTTTATCGAAGAATTTTGAAACGATTTTACGCAGTGTGATTTTAAACTTTTTAATACCGGTACCGTTTTTAGAACTATTTATTTTACTCCTTAATTCTCAAGTGTTTTAGTCGTTTTAATATTGTATTGTATGTTTTTATTAACAATGTTTTTATATTTGTATACACGCCAATGGTATCCTTATGTGATTTGAACCAATAAATATTATCTTATCTTATCAGGCAAATAATTCTATAAATTTAAAATTTCTGTGCATTGTATGTGCACAAATCAGTTTGTGCGTTTTTGTGGTGTCACTTATGCTATGTCATACCTGATTTTGCTCTTGGTAAAAAATAAAGCATTACAATTAATGGAAAAATTTCAGTAAGTAATCCAATAATTGAAAGAGTTCTATCCTGACAGCTTTTACTCATCCAGCGAACAAGGAAAAAGCCAGCAATCACCTGTAATTATATCAAGATACAAATTAATATGTAAATTACTATGCAATATATATTCAGATTTATTTATTGACACAATTCAGAGTTCACAATTCAGAGTTCTATCTTAACATTCTTTACTCATGCAGTCAAAATCTAGTAATCACATGTATGGTAATTAGATAAAAATGCAAATTAAAATATGTAAATTACTATGTAATGTACATTCAGGTTTGTTTATTCACACATCTCATTATCGATAAGATCTATATACAGTTTGAAAGATTAGTATTTTGGGCAGGGGTGAATCCAGAATCAAGCAAACGGGCAGGTCCCGATGGTTGGAGGGGGGCTTTTCCTGAAGCCAAGTGGGTATGGATTACGCTTTTTATTTTGACAAGAAACAAAAGGTTATTTAGCCCATTTTACATGTTTCATACCCTTATATCATCACGTATGGCCTGTGTGTCTCTGTTATTTACTTTTTTTTTACTTTTTTGGATAAATTTTATGCCTGCCACCTCTAATATATGGTGTGGAGAAAAAAAACCACGCTTTATATTTAGGATCCACCCAAAAAGCAAATTCTATACTTATTTTGCATTTATTAAAGTGATATATTATTTATATTATTTTGTTTTAAAGTGATATAATGACATAAACATGGAAGATCAATATTATATTTATGAATTTTAATCCAAAATATTTTTCTTGTACTTGCTTGATGCCAATTTCTACACGAGACTCGAAGATATTATATACATAATACTATTTGGAAGAAAAAACTATAGAGGTCGCTGCTTACTTAGTGTGGAAAAAATTAATCAATAAAAAACAACTGACATGCAATGTCTAAATCAATGCATGAGCTGACCAGAAACCGATTATTTGTTTCCTTTTGCCTAATGATAATTTTTTTTATGTTTTAGCAGCATCCACTTTAACTGCCTTCATTTGATTCATGATTTTAGGACATAAGGTGCAGTTCGGTTTTCTTGTTGGTTTCAGAAAGGCTTACTGTAACTTATACATAAAATGTATTTAAACAAACAGCACACATACCTCAATACCAGCTCCGCAATATAAAAGGCTGTTTGCTATTTCTCCAAATGATAAAAATTTCTGTGTTAAAGGTGTCAGGGCAGCCTACAGAAATAAAAATAACACAAACACATAATAATGATGAAATATACAATAAAGTTGTTGGCAAAAATGAGTAAATAGTCAGAAGCAGGCGCAGATCCAAGTGGGGCCAATCCAACACAGCCCCCATCCCACAAATCAGTCCCCCATTTGACTTGGCCGAACAACTTTGTGAACTTAAAATATTCATTGTTTACAATAACTTATCTGTAAAAATTTCCTCTGAAATACCCAGGAAATGCATCTTGTCAAATTGGCCTGGATATTACACTATACCCTAGAAACAACATGAAATTTGGCATCAGGCCCTCTATCTGGAATCAAGCCTCCTCTATCCAGCTCTACTGGATCAGGTCCTGAGTAGACTCAACTAAAATAGCATTTAAGTATCCTTTACAGCAATTGTTGTGATAAAAATAAATTGATGTTTCTGCTAAACTTGTCAACATATTATACATGGATCGAATCATACACAAATGTACAGAATGATTGAATACATGTTTCATTAGGTGTACATCCCCATTAGAATGTTCTGTGAAGTGTTCTCACAAGGAATAATTTGATTAGTTTCCACTTGACTGCTTAGCTGTACAGTATATTCCTATCAATTGTAAATATTTAATGTGAAAAGCCAGTGAGGTAATTAAAATTTACGCTACATTTCTTGGAAAATGTAGGGTAAAATTCTCTAACAAGAATGTACACGTAATGTATGAATAATTATTAACAGTTTGAAAATGTGTTTTTTTGTTATAAATGCCTATCACACATACCTCAAGAGCTGTCTGATTGAATAGAAAGACAAATTGAGCAAATAAAATAACAACAATTTCTTCTCTTATTAATTCTGTAAGACAAAAAATTAAAAAAAAATAGTTCCTTGTTTCTATAAATAGGAGACTTTGTAATTTACAGTGAATAAACAACTTAGAAACTCTTTGCATTGAATTTCAGCAAGGAATGTCGAAAAATATTTTAAATCATATCTTACTACTTTACTAATCTTGAGCCCACCAATTCAACTCAGTAATTGGTTATTCCCAAATCTATTGCCAACCTCAATGGCATATTTTGCTGATCTGACAAAGACCTAGATGCAGGCTAATAAAATAAAAAATGTTTTACAACTTATTTAGAATTAGACACTAAATCTAAAAAAAATTGATTTATGTCATTTAAAAAGTTGTCACCTTTATAAACTTCTGGAGAATGCAGACATATAAAAACAAGGTTATCAATATTGCCATCCTGTCTTTTTCCCAATTTCCTATGCTACATCCGAATTTAATGCCAGCTTCATTAAACATGGAATCACCAGTTTATGAATCGATCTTTACAAGTTTTGCAGCACTCAAAAATTAGGAATGGGTTCATGCCAAAGAGTGGATTACACTTTGTTTGTACGGTACTAGTCACAACCAAACTTGTATGTGAATTGTGGTTTAATAATAATAATTAATAATAATTTTGACATTTATAACGCACATGTTAAAGTCACTACCGTAACTTGCCACCAGCGCTGTGGACATGATGTTCATGCATTCAATGACATACTGCTCCCCTCAGGGTCACGTCATGTCCTGCTGCCAGAAACAGCCACTACATTCTGCTGTCCTTGGCAGGAAATGTGTGGACCTGTACACCGGGGTAACCCCCTACTCATCTCGAAATATGTACTGGGTTCTTTTAAGTGCATAAGAGCCATTGTATACACTGGCCCTACAGTTTATAGTCCTTATCCGAGAAGACTTGTTCCACCACCGGAACCATGGTGCGAGCGGGCCTCGAACCCGTGCTGTTGTTTTTGCTATGGTTCACTGTTCCTGCTTTAACCGTTCGGCCATATGATTCACACACATAGTATTCCTTCCTATTCCTTCCAAAATCCACCCAAAAAATCAAATATCTTTGGAAACCCATTTACTTCTAAAATAATAAACATGAGATACCAGCATACTTTTTTAGTTTATTCTGGAATAGAAAAAAGGTAATAATTATTTCAATAATTTTGTTGCTAGGGTTGGCTGTAGATTGTATCTGTGCAGATGTCACCCAGATTATTCTATCATTATCAGTGCAGGGTTTCAGGCAAAACTCACACACACACAGCTCGCCATTGGTTACTAAATTTAAACTCTTCACAAAAGCAAAGCTAATACAGGTTTATCCACTTTATTTTTTTTAGGATCCCCAAAAAAATAACACTGTTTTATTTTTGCTTTTTTTTATAATGAAAGATATGTATTGTATATATACATTCGAATACAATGTGTTCAACTTTAAAATGTTTTAATTTTTTGCGACTTTAGAATGGGCCTTTAAAAATAACTTTCTAATTGATTAGGAATAACCTGGCTTAAAAGCTGGAACAATTTTTGAAAGACAAGGGTTTAAACAAAATATTTGTATTATAAAAGCAAAGCATTTTTCTAAAATTACATTGGTTGGTCAATTGGGAATTTTCTAGCACTTTCTGTAATTATATTTACTTTTCATTCCTTTTTTCTATTTTGGGGATGACATTATGAATTTTTTTTTTAAACCTATTCTCGTAATTTTCAGGATAATTCTATGTATTTATCCTGAAATTTGTAAGATGTGAAAGTTAAAAAAAGCTGAACCCAAGGTTCAAGGTTTTGTGTGGGTTTGGTGACACAAAGATATTTTAGGCTTAATTTTCAACCAAAGGCTACCTACAGCAAAACAGACTATTTTCCAAAGTTTGAATTACCATTTAATTTCTGGAAAAATGTCATATCCTTATATGGCATTTTAAGTATAAGTGAGACTTCCATGTCTTCTACTTCTTCTTTTTTCCCTTCCTCCTCATTATTGATAGCTCCATACCCAAATGTTCGACCACTTCCATCACTAACAAGATGATTTGAATCTGTTATTGTTCCACCACCGTCAATCTCAACATCGTTGTGGCTCAAACAAGGCGATGTGGTACCAGACCTCATAGATCCAACTGGTGTTGTCACGAGACGTCGTTTACCGGCCGATATCTGCACTCTGATAGCATCAGATTCCTCGTAACTACCGCTGATACTTATTGGCATATGCTCAATTGCTGAGTTTGCTTTAGAGGATGTTCGAAGTCTTGCATATCGAAAATCATTTGTTGGTGCTCCATTAGCCGTCACAGATACAGATGTCGTTCCATTGGGTGTAGGAGTAGTGTCTGTATTAGTTTTTACAGGTTCACCAAATTGTGATTCATCGGCGACTAGTGGAAGGTCATGATACATAAAGATCATTAGTATCTGGAGCAGTACCCACATAACTGACATAAACAACTAAAATTGAAAAAATAAGAACAGTTTACAGTACATATTATGAAAACTAACTCTTTGAAAAAAAATAACACCCTCCAACAAGGTGGATCTACCATGTTAAATTACTAGGATGATCTACCTACCATCACAGAGAACTACCTAGTAACTAGGTAGTATATTTGTTGATGCTATTGATACCGTAAGTTCAATAAGTAATTGATTGTTTGCCATGGGGACAGTTTTAATTTGTCTGAAGGTCAATTAATGGCTGTATTTTCCTATGTACTTGTATGGCATTGCTGAACATATCTTCTTGGTAGCCTCCTTTGAGAGGGGAGCTGACCTTGTGTTATTTGGTAATAATGGAATGATAGTAATTTGGTAGATAGGTAGGAAGTCTGGTGTATGGTAGTTTTTATACGGTTAACCCTGTTAACTACCTATATCTACCTTGTCACTACCATTATCTACCATGAAGACCACATAAAACATATTTCTAATTGGTTTATATTAATTTTAAAATGTGCTTAACATTGTTATAATTCATGTATCACTTGTTCCTTCTGTAATATATAAAAAAGTTGTTTTAATAAACAATAAAAACCAATGGCATCAAATACATAAAAATTTCAAGGTCAAGATAATCCTTGTTTATGACGTACAAAGTGACCTTTACCATGTACACTGTCCAGACACAACATACATGTATAGTTACTAATAGGTTTTTTCTACTATGAGAATTGCTTATGCGCATTGCAGGGCTATACCATATGACATTAGTCTGAAGTCTATTGATGGCTGTATTTTACTATGTACTTGTAGGGTGTTGCTGGCAATACCCTAGGTAGCCTCCTTTAATTGAGAGATTTATGGGTTTGGTTCCAATTGGATAATAATGTGTTTATGTGTGGTAGGTAGCAAGGCTGGTGTATGGTAGTTTTTATAGAGTTAACCCTGTTAACTGACTATATCTCCTCTACATTGTCACTATTTTTTTCAGGGAACAGTTGGATATACAATGATCTATCTTGTCCAAAATTATTTCTTCTTCATAATAAAAAAAACCGAGCTTGATCAATTGGATACCTGTACACAAGTTTAGATACACATGATTTTGGCATCCATCTACAGCAAAAACTTCTGCAACCTGGGACCACTGAAAATGGGTCTGGACAGCTTCATGGAAGTCATGCATTCATGGAAGTACTGATGAAGAAGTCCACCTAATGGTGGCAAAGAATGCCCAAGACCAGACTAACGTTCTACTGTAATATAGATGGAAGTTAGCAAATACAATGAGGCAGACATGGCAAAACCACCAAGTTGTTGCATAGAATGAAAATAAGAGAAATAAGCAAATAAACAACAGTAAATATAAACAAACACAAAGAAAATTTTGGTCTGTTTTGTTCCATAATTTTGGATATAAACGTCTGATATTGATAAATAACCTCTCATTTTAAAGCTTACAACAAGTGTAATATGGTTTCAATATTAACTCCATTTTTCAATTTTGTGACAACTTGGTGGTTTTGCCATGACAGGCCCATTAATGTATATCTTCATATCTTTATATTAGACTCAAGCAAAAGTACCTCCTAGAGTATAGAGTAATCCAATTTTCTTATTATTAATTATTATAGAATCAAAATAAGCATACCCCTGGAGACGTATAGTCGTTAACTTCAAAAGGTCCAATTTTGAAGTCAAGTTTGGAGAGAAACAAGTTGAAACCAGGACCAAAGAGAAGGCCAAACTGGCGCGATGCCATAGCCACTGATATCGCGGCTGTACGTTCATTGACAGGCGTTGTACGTGAAATCTGCGCAAAGATGGTAGACATCACTCCTCCTCCAACACCTGTGACAAAAAGAAAAAGCTTAGTGACAGAATTTGAACCCAATAAGCAGAGGGTACTGCAATGTATGTAATTATATATATAATTACATACATACATACTACAATGTATATAAAGGCCAAGTAAAAAAAAATGCCTCTTGTCTCCACCAGCTTCCTTTTTTGGGGCCACCTCTAATTTTTTGTTATTTATTATTTTTAATTTTCAGAAAAACAGATAGAAAATTTGCCTCAAAAACCCTCATAAATACAGTATAGTCAGTGCATATTAATATTTTGTGATATCAAAACAATTAATTTTGTCTGTTTATTGAAAAAAAAGAAGGGATCTTGAATCATTTTTCATCAGGTCTTAATAGAATTCTTTTCACCTGTTTACATTGAATCTGCCTTCGACTAAATTGTTTTGGTAAATTCGTCTTGTGTCTTATTTCTATGCACTGATTAATAATAGATAGGCATATTAATTGTTGTATTCAATACCGTATAATTATTACATCTAAATAGGCCATTCAAGCATCTGTACCTGTTGGTACAACAGGGATGTAGCTAGAAAAATCCAAGGGTGGGCAGCAACAATGTAAGGATGGGTGGTAAAATGATTAAAAACAGTATTTTTACCTTTTTCATAAGCTTAGGGTGGGTGGCAGATTGTATTTTGACTGGGTGGAATGCCATCAAATAGGCTTTAGGGTGGGTGGAACATTTTTAGGGTAGGTGTCCCCGCCCACATCTGCCCAGCATAATTACATCCCTGGTACAACATGGCAATCTGATATTGGGAGAAAATAACAAAAACCATAATAAAAACATTAAATAAAATATCAAATATCAAGTGCCTCCTCCTTCCTTTTAAAAAAAATTCCAGACGACAAAGATGTATTTTTCTTTTATTTTGCATAATTATATTGTTATACCATGGACCTATTAGGTCTATGGTTATACTTACATGTATCTTGCAGTACCTTCTGCATATTGTGCTCAAATTCTATCCCTGTCGTTAAGTGCAAGCTCAGTGGTCTACTGGCACAGATCCCAGGCTAGTTACCTTGAGATTGTGGGTTCGAGTCCCACCCGAAAACGGCTTGCTAATTTTTTTTTTTACAATTTTATTGTAATACACATGCAACTCAGCCATGTGCTGCCAGTTATGTCAATTTTTGTGAATGATAAAAGAAAAATATACCAAAATAATACCAATCCACAAATGCCATAAAGCACTATAACAGGGAATCTTCACTATAAAAATATATTAAATATTAATATTATCATACTAAAATTATATCTCTCAGCATACAAACCTGCTATCAATCTACCAGCCAAAAGGAAGTACTCACTTCTGCCGACAAAGTACAGGAAATTGCCTACATACAAATAAGGAAAATTAATATTTTTATTATTTATCATACTTTTTATTACTATTATCAAATATTAACATATTTATTAAACTCTTATAAAATTAGCAAACTTGTATACCGTTAAGAAAAAGCAAAATATTTCAAATTTCAACCTTCAAAAACGGAACATGTTGATCGAAAAAATGGAACTTTTTTCTTCTAAAGCAGGAAACTACTGTACAGTACATGGGTACTAGAAATAGTACAAAGCCTGTTATGTAACATAAAGGAGTCAAAAGTAAATTGTAAGCCCTGTTTTATGTGAGATATTGGGGCTTTGGAGGTCAGCATGGAGAAAATCCCACAAAAAACTAGAACAGTTGGAATATAGCTGCAGTACTTCTTTTTACCTTAGTTGAAGTGACCACATAACATAACAGTCTTAAGAATAATTAAGTCATTTGAAAGCATGTGCATGTATCCTACAGTACTCCCTATCCTCCTCAGCTGGTAGAAGTGTAGAACACCACAGCGGAGGATCCATGGTGAGATCAGGATGGGGAAGGTGCTTACTGATTGTTCCTCCTCTAAATCCCTCATTGCACCAACATGTGTTAGGAAATTACCCCACCACATATAATTAAAGGGTAACAACTCTGGGATTAAAATTTCTAAGGATAAATCTATAGAACAATTAGTTGTGACCTAACAGATGAAATTTCACAACCTTTGGACAACGTGATAATGTTGAAAAATATGTTACAAAATGAGTCCCCAATCAAGTGGGTCTACAGTACTGCTCAAACTACACAGTGTTGAAAAACAATTGGAAATTTTGAAAATATTGTGCTTGAAAACTAAAATCACATTACAAATTTAACTTACATAATTGGAAAGATCAGCCAAATTCACATTAGAACAGGTATATTTTAATAAAACCTCTAATACGGTTTTCAAACACAACCCTTTTAAAATCCATAATTTTCCTATTCTTTAGCATTATGTAATATGAGTAGAAGACCCACCTTTTGATTTAATGCAAACTTTGGAAAGTGTTTTCCTTCATTATTTCATTGTCCAAATGTTGTGAAATTTTGTCAGTTAGGTCAGAACTAATTGTTCTATAGATGTATCCATAAAAATTTTAATCCCGGAGTTGCCCTTTAAGAGTCACTAAAATGAATTTCTTATCCATGCTGGCATAAAACAAACAGTCCAAGTGTCATTATGACTTATTTCCTTCCATTACAACACTATCTATAGCATAATCTCTCCTTGATTACAAAGTACAATCAGATAAATTTTAATAGACCATACATAACAAGTAAGTATTGATAGTGAAAATCCTTTTCTTTTGTAATAATAAAGGGCTTTATTTAATATTTTCTTTTAAATAGCGAAAATAAAAGGCTTTACACTGCAGTAATAATTTACTAGAAATATCATAGACTAAAGACAGAATATTTTATAGTATAATTTTATAATTTATCAGTCCATTTAATGATGTTCAAAACTTCATTAATTTTAAGTAGATTAGTTGAGTAGTAACTGTATACTCAAATCATGGAGTTTTTTTTATATCCCTGCTCATACAGTACATGCCAAGCTAGTTAGGAATGGGTACCACTAAAGACAAGCACAGAGCCTGAGATATTTTTTTATGCTCTTTGGTATACAAATATATCCATGGGTACATTCTTAATGGTATAGAATAATCAACTATTTCAAAATAAAGGCCAGAATATTCAAATTAATATTCAAAAAGATTTTTTAATTTTCATGAATTGATTAGAATGTTGGTCTTTTAATCAATGATTGAGATTTAAGGATTTATGTGTGACATCTGCGACCTTATGATAAATGCGTATTACTTCATGTGTACACCAGTACCGTATGTGAAAACTATCCTACTTTCTAACATCAACTATGCAGTAAGAATTACCAAAACTATTTGAGTAAAATATACAGTATACAGTACACAGTTAACTACTATGTATTGGATAGAAATAAAATTCTACCAACATTTCGAACACCATAATGGGCTGACATTATAAAAATTTATTACAAGAATATATTCTTTAGATTAAAATTATTTTAATTTTATTCAGTCAATTTAATTACTGTAAAGCCCTTTAGTATCCACAACTTCGCGGCAGCAACAGAAAATGCTCTATCACCATACGACTTTGTACGAGAAGAGAGTACAGATAAAATTGTTGAACTAGATGTAGATCTAAGACCTCTAGAGCAAGTGGAAGAGCATAGATTTATCATGTCTAAAATATATGGTGATCTATTATTCAGAGCTTTATATGTAAAGAGCAGAAGAGTAGGTGTAATATTCTCGAATCTGGAAACTCCAGAAACAAGACGTGCAGCCATATTGAAGAGAAGTTGAAACTTCCTGAGAACTTTTTTTGGAAGACCGTAGAAAATAATATTACAATTGTCCAGCCGAGATGTAAATAAGGCATGGACAATCTTGATAGTTGCTTCATCAGTTAAAAACCTACGGATGGTGTTAATATTGCGTAGGTGGTACAAGACTGACTTACTGATATTGCTTATATGCCTTTCCATTGACATCGACGAGTCGAATATCACCCCAATATTGTGAACCTCATTAGATGGTTTAACTGAAGAATCTCCAATGTTCATGTTAATTATAGGGATGTTTCTAAGGTGTTTGGGATGAATAAACAATACTTCAGTTTTATCAGGATTGAAGCTAAGCATGTTCTTAGCTAACCAAATTTGGACTTCTCTGACACACAATTCAATGGCCAGTTTAGCTTCATCATATCGCTGTAGTATCTCTTGCTATTAAATCTACTACAGTTACTGCAGTAATCCAGCACTAGTACTATTACCTTTTCATGGGTGACTATATTGACGCATAACATAAGTATTTTTTCCAGCTAATGAATTAATTACAGTAACTTGGCATGGTCCCTAAATTTGTTAATACATGCAACAAAATTTTCCAAAATGGGATGTGAGGTATTGTGACAAAGTGAGTCGTATTGTACACTAGGACGCATTTTGTCCACAAAAATAGGCAGGAATTCATAATTTTATAAAAATGAGATTTCAGTTGTTTTGTTAACTTATTACTTACATTTTATAATTACAAACATCCTGTAGTGTTTATGTTTATTTACAGTACAATGTTTTATGTTTATATAATTTTGAGCTGTAAAGGTTATTTTTCAAAATCAATGGAAAAACATGCAGTTGTATATCTTTAAAGTTGATTTTCTCAAAAATGTGTTTTCATACATAATTTTATTTTTTAATTATTTTTTTCTGGTTATAGTCAACCTATGGACCTAACTCAAAAACCAAATTGAAAGCTTATAATATCTCCTATCAGAATATAAAGATCATTTTGCTTTTTAGTGATGACACCTCACATATGTTCAGAATGTTTTCGGGTGAAAAAAAAGCATAAACAACATACCAACAATTTCAAACATGTTTGCAAAGAGAATAATTGCCTTGGTCTTTGAAGTCCTATCCTGCCATATTCCAAATACAGGAGCAGCAAAGAGGCCGGAAAAACTGAATGCAGATAGGATGATCCCAAGAAAATACTGAGGCGCACCCAAATCCTCAAGGAATAGATTCAATGTTGGAATGATGACAGCTGAAAGAAAGTTTATAAACAGTAATTAAGCTTAAGTAGATCCATAAATTTGCCTTCCTACTAAACACCACTGGCGCCACCGGAAACCACAAGAGACCTACAAAACACAATCTCAACACCGGAGTGTTTCTAATGTATACGAATAATAAGACATTTCAAAGCTTAACTTATTTGACAGTTATTAATGAGGGATTGCATGATGCACAAACCAAGGCAATTTAACAGAAAGGACCCACAACTCAGGACTTCAAACGTTAGGACTCTTGAACTGACTGAATGGAAAAGTGTGACCCTCCTCCTCAGTGGATCCTGGATCCGCCACTGACTACTGTATGGGAATGCCAATCTAGTAACAAATCCAAAAGTCATCTATACTTTGAAATGTTATTTTTAAGTTTGAATAGGAAAATATTCACCAGTGGTGAGATTTTGTTCTGTTTTGAGGTTTGGGGGTCTAGATCTCGTAGTGTTCAGTAGGCCCTAAAACATAAAATTTAGTGATCGTTGAATCCTAAAATGTGCCAAGTTGGAATCTTGTCCTCTGATGTTGAATTCCAACAATTTCATCTATATTACAATACATTTTTAATTATTGTATTCCGCATTTCCTTTCATATATTTTTCTTTCTTTTCTTTAATCTTCATATTCTATTCTATTACATTGCCATCAAACTTTACCATAAGACCCCATTAAAATATTCATTAGTTTATCACCTCCGCGCGCATCACTTTTAGGAAAATCCTTTTTTTTCTTTTACTCATTTTGCTATTCAAACGATCCTTTTTTTTCTGTTATACTCACTTGCAATGCTTTGGATTATCTTAACATTTAATGAATATAAACGATTCTCGAGATCACACAATGATGTAGACCACTAGGAATGAATAACCACTGCAGGTATCTGTGGTGTCTGCATCGTATTTGCATGAGTCTCAAATAATGGTGGACGATCTATATGGGATCACTACAACATTGGAGTGTCAGTTTAAAAAGTCTCCTGCCCTCATCAGTTTTTATGCTTTGGTAGAGTGATAAACTAATAAATTACTTTTATAGGGCCTAACATTATTAGGCCTATCATTTTTAATTCAAATACAAAAAATTAACCAAAACTATAATATGTTCTATAGAATAACAAATCAAATTAAAATTTAAATTTTAACAAAGAAAAATTCTACCTACCTACCTTGATCTATCTTGACACTGAGACATATTAAGCCTTAGGCTTGTGTGTCCCTCTGTATAAGACTATCCTCAAGCCGACTGTAAGGGTAAACATCAGCGGGTGACAACGCCAATGTACTGTACTTCCAGTCAGGTTTTAAATGTATTGAAGGCAGACTCAATAATATAGGCTGGCATATTGTTCGATATGTTTACAATATAGACTGAAAAGAATTTCTGACGGACTCTTAGCCTAGCAAAACATTTAACAAATTTAAAACTATGTCATCTTATTCCTGAACTCTCTGTTATTTAAAAAAATTGGGTACCACCAAAAACAATCATAAACCTTGAATAACCTGAAAACTTTGATAACCGCAGATCTTAATCTCCTAAATGATGAAGGGTGGGAACATGTAATGTCTTTAAACACTGTTTCATAATCATTATTAGATGAATTTCCTGAATCATTTGTGTCGCTCTTTCTTGTATCTTTTCCAATTACATTTATAATTATATTACAACTAGGCCTAGGCTTAAAGCATAATGTGGGGGGGGGGAACCACAAGTACTGGCAGCTTTGACTTTAACTTTGAATTGGTACTTCGCAACACTTCCAGATTGGAGTCAAACGAGAAGGGTAGTGAGAGCACTGAAGCTGTTTATTGTCGGAGGTGGTTGCATAGATCTTCTTTAAATTTGATTGGTGATGTAGAGTTGATTAATTTGTCCGGAAGTATGTTCCATTCACTGATTGTTCTTAGAAAGAAAGAGTATAAATAGCAGTTTTTGTTCGCTCTTGGTATGACGAATGCCTTGGAGTCATTGCGACGAGTGGTTCAGGTGACTGGTGTGGAAAACTTATGAGCTGGAATGGCAACTTGATCATATACAATTTTATGCAGCATAGTCTACATACTTGACGACGGAAGTCAAGGTTATCCCACTTAATTGTTTTAACATTTGTGTACACTACTTGTTCTGTCGTAATCTCTACAGACAAACCTAGCAGCTTTACATTGAATGGATTCTCACTTTTGAGTTAGGTCTTTATTAAAAGGGTCTCATACAGTACAACAATATTCTAAAGTGTGGTCTAACTATTGACTTGTAGGCAGTGGCTTCCAATTCAGAATTTCAGTACATGGATGGCGGTTTCTACTACATACGACACCTAGTGTTTGTTTGGCTTTAGAAATTGCATGATGCGTATTCCAATTTAGGTCTTTAGTTATGTGGACACCAAGGTATCAGTGAGAATTGGTTTCTTGTAATGTATATTGGCCAAATTTATATTGATGATCAGTTTTCTTCTTTGCGTGAGAGATTTTCAAGGTGAAACATTTTTTTTTTCATTAAATTTCATTTGCCACTTCTTCTGCCATAAAATTAGTTTAAATCGGATTGAAGGTTTTCAATATCAGAGCGATTACTTACTGGACGATATATGACAGTCATCCGCAAATAGGCGAACTTCTGAGCTAATATTATTATTCATTTTTATTGTGTATAATAGTTTTATTGTGTATAAAAATTAATAAATAATTTTGCATCTCAATCATAGTGAATTGGCTAGCCTAGGCTTAGTCCTACATTAACAGAATGTTTATAGCATACATCTTAATTTAAAGCTATAACTCCCTTCATTTTTATTAAATAATAATCTCTCTGCAATTATTTTTTTGTTTAACAAAAATAGGCCTGGCCTAGCTAGGATTAAAGGACTGAATTAGTTTTGCAAGATTCACATTTTAGCAAATAAAAACGTACTTTTGAAATGCTGCCGCAGAAGCAGCCTCTTCGCCACTCAATAATTGGGAATTCCAATAATTAAGGGGTGGTAGGGTGTTACAGTGAGTTAGGTCCTTCTTGCTAGCCGAGGGTAGGCCGTAGCCTGGGGTAGCCTAGTAGGGCGGGGGCTTACGAACTAGGGAGGGTAGCTTAGGTCATAGGCTAGACCAAGTCTCTCCTGGTAGAGTAGGCTCATAGAAAACTACCTAAAAGGGCTGGCCTAGCCAGGGCCTAGTTTTAGTAGGCCCAGGCCTCTAGGCTAGCCTCCTCCGACAGGAGACCTGGGGCCTCGCCTAGCCTATAGGCCCTATGCCTAGCTAGCCTATGTAGTTAAGCAGATACATACCGTACTCAATGCCACCAAACAAACAAAACAGCCAAGTAGCAACAGTTGTAAGTTTCTTTTTTGTTTTTAACTGCATTTTATGATTGAAGTAGGTGTTTCTTTCCCATTTTAGTTTAGTTTATCGAGACGTCCAGTCTTGTTTTTTTGTGTGTGTTTACTTACGGTACGATGTGCACATTATTTGAGATAGCGCCCTCATAACTAGCTTCGGGAAAACGAGAGTTTGCGTTGCGCTGCTTTGGGCAGCAGTCACGTTATTTTGTCGTCGTACGATTTTTCATAAAATTTGATTACCTTTTTATAGCAGATCTGGAAACTCGTGTAGTATAATAAGGTAGCTATTATTTTACTTTGTATTGGTGTATTAACAAATTTACTTAGGCCTAAGTTATTTATGTCATTTTAAATTCCACATGTCGCACAGTTCATGTGGTGGTCCAGTGTTGTTTTCTGACTGTGTAAAAACACGAGGCACGAATTCATGCATGATGCAGCCTAGCCTATATCTTTTACAAGTGTTTTAAATAGTATTTGACAGTCTCTCAGTAAATTTCAAACTATAAAGCTATACTAGGCCTAGGTTAGGCCTGACTGTGTACATAGCATGATTGCACTTTATTGAAATATTCTGAATGTAGCAAAAGGCTACACACAGTAGTGGCGTATCAACAACAATGAGGGAAAAGAGGCATGAGGAAGGTGTGTCAAAAACGTCATACATAATTTTGCATCTCAATCATAGTGAATTGGCTAGCCTAGGCTTAGTCCTACATTAACAGTATGTTTATAGATACATCTTAATTTAAAGCTATAACTCCCTTCATTTTTATTTAAAATAATCTTTCTGCAATTATTTTTTGTTTAACAAAAATAGGCCTTGCCTAGGATTAATTAAAGGACTGAATTAGATGGTTTTGCAAGATTCACATTTTAGCAAATAAAAACTTACTTTTAAATTACAATTGCAAAAAACCTGTGGTTTTGTATGCTAATTAGACCAACCAAGAAAACAATTAAACAACCTCTTTAGGAGAAATCTAGAATCAATGATATCACCTTTTTTCTATGATTGGCCTATATTACAATTCTAAGCAATAAATTTGTTCATTTGTAATCAATAAACTACAATTTTAAATGTAAGCAAATGTTTATATTTCAAGATGTATAATAATTTTTCAAAAGTTAGCTGACCAATATCGTTTTTTTTTCAGTGACGGGCAGCACGAGGCAGACGAGGCGGCTGCCTCGTCTGAAATTTTCAAAATTTGGCTTTTTAAGGGAGACTCGCCCTATGACCTCCAACAGAGGGTTCCAGTACCTAGAATCCTTGTGACTCCCAGACTTCGTCTGTTTTTCAACTCTGGCTACGGCCCTGCCTTTCCTGATTACAATTGTAGGACCACTAAATAAATTAGATGTGTATAAAATTTTATTTGATGAATATTTTTTCTCTATCCACTTAAACATGATCCATATAATAATCTTGGAGGTACTGTATACTGTAATCCATCAGAAGGAAAATAAATTCTGCATGGGTACGAGCTGCACCACATCGTGATATACCAAGAAAGTATTTTCCAACATAAAACATTATTTTTCATTTTTATTAGTAATTTTTTATGGAATACAGTGTATTGAATGAATTTTTAGCTTTGTTTACAAAAATGAGTGAGTCCGTTTTAGACTTAAACAGGACTAGGTCATACTACCACCTACTCTACTACCATAGCATAGGCGGGCTGTGCTGACCTATGCCGCCACTCCACTAGGTCTATCTCGTTGGAAAACGAGGGGATGAGTGTTTCAGTTGAATGTTCAATTCATGTCAACAGTGTGCCAAATTGCACCTGCCCCCCTCCCCCTTGGTCTACCCTCAAAAGCAGATAGCTTTTATAATTAATTTTATGTACTCTGTTGTCATTTTTAAAGAGGAAAATGTAAAAAAAAAAATTAAAAAGCTCACTGACTCGTCTAGATTTACATAACTGTAGAACCTCTCTGGGTTAGACTTGTGATTTGAAATATCTAGTCATAGAATTAACTCGAATTTGAATAATTAAACAACATAGATTAATGTGTGATAATGTTTTGCATAGTTTCTCTATTTTCCCAAGAAGCATGATCTACATAATAATTCATCAGTTCTAAATCCGCATTTACACTAGACTTATTAAAACAGACTTGCTGATTAGTTTGACTGGAAGAAAGTTCCTTGCAGACAATGTACAAGATATCTCTCCGTAAAACTAACCCCGTCTGCCGGTTAGTTGCGGAGTGAAATCTGCTGAAAGCTAGTTTAACTGGCCTGGAGAGTCCAGTGCGGACAGCATGACTTATACCCGATTCACAAGGTACAAACATCTTACCAAATGTAACAAATTGTTACATTTTATAGCGCGTGTGAATGCAACATCCTGTTAAAATCTCCGAGAATCTATGAAAGTCTTGAAATATCTCAAAATCTTTACCAGCCTCGCAGAGGCTGGTAAAGATTCCGAGATATTACCTGATGCCTCTGCACATGCGCAATAATGCTGTTCGATTAAAAAAGAACAGTCTTTCATGGGGTTTCGTTGTTGTTACACCGGGGTCGTAATATGCACGAATCTTTTCTATCAACGCTAATTATGAGTGGAAATAGTACAAGGCATATAAATGAATGCCGGCATGATGTTAAAAATGCTCTCTCTAGAATTATTAAAAACCATCAGAAACAACGGAGGTTTCTAAATTTCGCTGTTGATTGCTTCGAATGTTTACCGTGATGGTAGACGATTGGATGTTGGCAATAACCAACTCTGGCCCGCCAAGCTCTTGAATGAATGGGCCTACCCTTTAAAAAAAAATATCGGGATCCCGGTCGGGATCCAGATTTTTGGCCGGGATCCCGAAATTTTGGACTGGGATTTTTGGTCAGGATTCCCAGT
>JAOTQE010095680.1:0-11590 GCA_025631205.1 Nesometra sesokonis
ATTTTCTTTGGCTTATTAGTTTTAATATTGATCAAATTACTATTATTAACACCTCGATTAAAAACTTTCATTCTATTGCGGCTTGTTATCCTCACTTCTATTTTCCTTCTTAATTTTCTACCTCCCCTTTTCCCTCGCTTTCTGATAAAATCACGTATTCTAGTAGCACCACAACATGCCATTTTACAATAAAGATCGTACTCACGAAGGCAAACCTGCTTAGGACCTGTTAGGTTATGTGCAGGTGGCTGGATTTGACTATTCATAGTGCATCATGACGATGTCACACGACGATATCCAAAAGCGTTGAGAACAGGTACAATAAGCTATCCGGCTTAAAAAAATATCCATTGGAATTTCACGAAAAAAACGATCACAAAACATCAGAAACAGACAGACCAAGATCCAGAACTGTAATGTTATCTTATACATACAACAAAACGCAACGAAATGTTAAAAAACAGCAAAAATAAAAGCAATTTGAGGGACAAACCTCAGAGGTCTTGCAGTTATGTCAGCGACCTTTTGACCTCGAAATGATCACAATTTTGTTTTTAAAGCTGGGCAAATGTGAGAACGCTATTATATGAAAAATCAAGTTATTTGGAATTTGCACTCTACCATTTAAATTAGTTTATTAGTTATTTATAAAACGAGCCAAATGGCCTCGTCCGCTACATTCTTGTTACGATCACGTTTGGATCAATGTCTTCTTGATGACGGGATTTAAACGCAGTGGTATAACTTAGGGCATATAATTTAACTATGTTAACAACTTTTATATTACATTGTACTCTCTTAACGTAATCGAGTGAAAATCACTCTGTGTAAAGTGACCGGAGGGACCACTCCAAAAGGAGTGAAATTCACTCCAATCTATTGAATATTCACTCCATAAAAGTGAAATCACTCACTCGTTTGCAGAAAAATCACTCTAAAAGGGTGGGTTTGGAGTGCTGATAACTCACTCTTTTGGGAGTGGTCCCTCAGGTCGCTCTCACTCTTTAAAATTCACTCCAATTGAGTGAAGCTGTGACTCTTTCACATTAAGAGAGTAAAGGGGATTGTTATCTGAGATCTGTATCTCCTCAGATAGTTTGTATCATATCAACTTTATTGCAAAATTTAGAGAAATGTATTTTTTAAACAACTTTATTTTATAACTTTCTTATTTTAAAACAAAATTTTAAAAATAACTGAAAAACTTGATCAAATATTCAATCACAGATAGTGTATCATATTAACAACTTACGTAACCAATTCACCTACAGTGTTATGAATGAATATATTGTAAATATTATAGATATTGTTGTAATATACATATATTCGTAGTATGTATGCCTATTTTCATTTATATACAAGGTGTGCATGAATATGTATATGTGTAGACATAATGTATGTGTGTGTATGTGTTAGTATGCATATAAGTACACCGGCAATACTGTATTTATCATATTTTAGTATTCAATGCTATCTTATTATTATTTTAATTTAAATTAATTAAGTTTAATTATGTATTATAATCACATCTATGTGTATATATATTATTTGTGCAATAAATGAAACATAAAGAGAAAATAAAGGTGGGTGACCACCACGAAAGACAAAAAAAAACATGACGTCATGATCAATAAAAAGGTTAATATTTTTAAGCGTCAACTATTTTACCGTTTTTGTGGATTTTGACGTCATTTGATTTGATTTAATTTTGAAAATAAGTTTTTTAATGTATACGCAAGGAAGGTTCATCCTGTCAATTTAGAATGATTGTAGGCCTAACTATTATAAAGAGTAATAATGCGTTCCGTTTGTTAGATTAACAAGTAGTCAATATTTTATTACAGTTTCTGGTCCAAGATTGTGGAACGATTTAGATGGTAAATTGAATACATATAAGAACATAATTTCTTTTACAAAAAATATAAAAAAATATTATTTAGAAAACTATATTTAGCATCACCCGATATATGCGTAATGTATAATGTTTGTGTTTGTGGGGAGGGTGGGAGTGGATTTACCACAAATTCTGTTCAGAGTGGTATTCTTTATGTATGTTTTTCATTTTTGTTAGGGTCAAATTGAGACAAGCTTTCCCAGCTTCTATGTTTGATCCCAATCAATGGCATTATTATAATTCTTATTATTATCATTATTTTTGTTTATTGTTAAGTTCTGATCCATTGGTTGAATAAATATTTATTGAATTGAATTGAATTGAATGTTATAAAAGCTATAAAACCATTGGCAATATTTTAGAGTGTATAATAGTAGTGTAGAGTATATAATTCTATTATTATTTTTACTCTTACTATAAAATCAGGACTTGATAAGAGAATCACTTTCGTGGGCAACCAAACATTTGCATCATGTCATCATAATGCTGTAATGAAAAATTTGGAATCATTATTTAAAATATGGAAGAATATGTGAGAAAACAGGAGGAAGAAAATTAGCTGGGACCCAGGTTAAAAAAGGGTAGTCTCCCAGTCAAAACAGGTTAAAAATGTGTGAATAAATTGTGTTGTGATTTTCTTGGCACTTTAATTGTTGTTATAAACAAATATATATATATTGTACCTTTTGTCACATTGTCATCACAGCAGCTCATTCAGTGCATCATTCCGTTTATTTTGTGTGCATCTGTTTCAGCTGATCAACCTCTTAAAGTCCAAATATTGACCAGGGATGACCACAATTCCCACACCAAGGAAAACTAGGGCTTTGAAAGTTAAACATTCAATCATATTAAATCTTTTCACAGTCTAGATAGGACTGTTATTAATTTGCACAATTACTAATTTTTCATTTTTGTTACTGTATTCTGTCTATGGATATTAATGATGATATATCACTTGACATTGTTGACAGACCACATTGGAATAAATTATTTAACTTTTCAATCATTTGATTATGTAAATAATGAGTTATTTCTGATTTCATTCATTCAATTTAAAAAAAACACTCACGCACTACAGAGAAAATGTCACAAAATTTTTAATTTTTTTTAGCATCTTGTTCTTAATGTAATTTTATTTAGGAGGGAACAGTTTAACCAGTGTAGCGTGCAAAACGCTACACAAAAATGAACATTTGCTACTGTACACCATTGTAGGCATGGATCACCAAAAATCATCATATTAAAATGTATTGGCAATTATTGCTAATCAATGTATTGAAATTAAATTTTCCCTGGAAGGTTTTGAGCAAATAGTGTTTTTTTAATAAAATAGATGTGATGAACAGGCCCATACCAAGGATTTGGAATGGGAAGGTGTGAATAATCAGGAGAATTTGAAAAAGAGGGGCCCACTTTTCCGCCGAAAGCACGCCACCTGGTTTTTTTATTTTGGGGTGTATGCGTCCAACACAACACTCAATTTTTTTCCTAAAAATGTCTCCACAAGAGCAACTTGGAGGAATTTTATTTAGTTTTAGTTGATAATTAAATGCTGCTAATTAGCAGCACTTATGGACCCTTGATGAAGTATAAAAATAGATACAGTGTACTTGCCTATGTCTTTTCAGTTGATCATTAGGCCTAAAAAATATCTCTATGTTGCCCAAGCCCGACCGACCCAAATTTCCAAAAATCTTGGTTGGACCTTTGTTTTTTAGTTTTCACATTTCCCAGTTTTGTGCAGTAATGCTTAAAATAATCCATAAAATTGTAAAAAATACATAAAATTATCCCAGAAATTTTCCCGGCCTACCAACCCAAATTTTAAAAAATTTTGTGCTTGGGCAACAAGTTGTTTTTAGGCTTTATGATAAAATATATATTATTTTATTTTTATATGGTAATCAGAATCTCAAAATGTGTTTATTCTCATTTTTTTCAACTTAGATTCATTTTGACCTGTATGCTGGTGGAGCTTGTAATTACGCCATAGGTATGTAATCTAATTTTTATTCAATTTTTCCCATGATAGTCTCTGATATTGGAAGTTAATATTAACATGCCTGGAAGCACTTTCAATTATGCTTAGATTACTAACTACCTTTTTCACACAAAAGTGATTTAATTTTCATTGATGATATGATCTCCCTGTAATTGGGTACTCAAGTTGAGAACCGCAAATTGAAAATGGAAATTGGGTAAAAATTGGCACATTTTCTTTTTCACCTTACATCTAAAATGAAACAACAAGTCATGGATTGTTTTGTGGTAACCTATTAATAGATACACAATAATTATTTCCTGTTTAAGAGTTAATAATAAAAAAAAATAAAATCAATCTGTAATAAGCAGAAATCAAATAGTAAATAATAATTGTGGCAGAGCCAAACCGAATGAGGCATAGACGCAGATGCTAGTTTTCCACAATAGGCAGAAATTTAAAAATGGTCAATTTTTTTTAATTTTATTTTATTTATACATTCAACTTTCATACTACCTTAACAATTTTCTGATATATGATAACAAATGTTTTAAGAGTGCAATTTAAAGTGGCCTTGCTTAGTCAATACTGATAAACAATTTTCAAATGCAGTTTTCTCAAAACTTAAATTTTAAAATGTTTGAATTTTCGATAGTACATAACTTCGAAAGGAAACATCGTATGAAACTGATTTTTTTTTTTGCATGTTATAGATAATAATGTGTAGTTTTAAAATCCATAAAAAACTCAATTTTCAAGTTTTTGTCTTATGTCTCATTTGGCTTGGCTCTGCCACATACACTGATAAACAATTTTCAAATGCAGTTTTCTCGAAACTTAAATTTTAAATTTTCAAATTTTGATTGTTCATATCTTCGCAAGGAAACATCGTATGAAGCTGTTTTTTTTGCATGTTAAATAAAAATGTGTAGTTTTGCATTCAGAACTATATTAGTGATTTTTCCAATTTGATTTCACTTGTGGTGAGATCTCATATTTCATACTAAACCAAACCTTGCAAAATTATGAATCAATGTAAACATAAGCAAACTTAACTCTCTCCCATCTGAAATGTCTGGAAAATAGAAACAAAATGGGTCTGAAGGGTGGTTATTTTTGGGAGGATTAACTGTCAGAGGTCCCAAGTTGTAAAAACAGAATTCCTGGAGATTTACTCGTGGTCATCCTACCACTGCTTGTAGTGTATACCCTTCCTGTAATGTGTGTACAAATACCCTTATTTATAAGCTCACACTCTGCCTGTTATGAAATGAGAGTTTCTAACATGTATTGTAACTGCTAAAATGTGTTATTACTCTTCCCCAAAACATTACTGAACTTCATAGTTGCTTACTTTCAACCAATATTTTAAAATAAATAGGACAATTTATGCTCTGCTTGTGAATTTTTTACAAAACCTGGATAATTTTCTGGAGAAAACTAAATTCCGGGAAAAAATTTGATAATTGCGAGAACCTGGGAGATGATCCAAAAATCCTGGAGACTCCAGCAGGAGAATCTTGGAGAATTGGGAGCTGTGAACTGTTAGTTATGCCAAGGATATAGTACGCTAAGCAAAGCTGTAAATCACAACATACATCAATGCATTCTTAAATCATAACCTGGAATGAAATTTTAAGTAGGAAAAACACCTGTAGATGATGATAATTTGTTTCAAATATGTGGCAATAGATAAAGAATTTAACAATTAACTAAAGCGAAAGAATGTTGGATAATATTGCATTGTGATAGTATTCTTATTCAGGAATAAATCAATCAGGTCTTTAACCTCGTGATTTGGACACAACATCTAATGCCTTTTATAAGAAAATCCGATTTAAAATCCCACTTGCACCAATACAATATTCAATTGCACTTTCAAAGAAATTAATGCTAATAAACAGAAAAGCATTGCTCCAATGGTGAACCCCTAATGAAATACTCGAACTGCCAAGTGTTAATTTTAAACATTCAGTAGTTTAAGGAGCCGTAGCCTTCAAAATTTAGTTACAAATGTAATGTTTCTGTAAAAATGTGCCTGTTTTGTATGCATGCCTTTTAATTTTGTTCTTAAAAAGAGAAAGTAGATAACTATGTACGATAATTTCTACTACATATCCTTGTTTCTTGCTAATTATAAGTAATAACCCATATCCTCATTGCTTCTATTCACACACTCCTACACTCTTTTTCCTACTTGTAATATAGGTTCACACAGTCAAATAAATTGTGCTCATATATATTATTTCTTTTTTCATGTTAACAATTTTAACTAGACACCTGCACTCATAGAGTACAAACCTCCACCAATGAAATTAAATATTTTAAAGAAATGGTTCAATATTATAATAGAAAATACTGTACATCTATTACGGTCAAATATGGCGTGAACCAAGTTTGAAGTTTGCGTGAGAACTATGCCAGAACTTATGGCTTATTACATGAATGGACCTTTTGCTTGGCCTTTGACCCTGCCCCTTCAAAATTTATTTAGCTTGAGATCTTTAGTCAATGAACATTGTGGTCAGGATTCAAGAGTTTCTGATGAAAATTGTGGCTTTTAAACTGTTCACAAACAGACACACAAATGGACACAGAGACATAAAAACAGGATAAAAACATAACTTCTCCTGTCTTTATTAGCGGAGTTTGCCAAATGTTTTAAATGAGTGCTGTTATAACTCCTTATAGTAGAGTTCCAAACTGATAAATAACCTAGGTTTTATGTCACATTCTTTTATATGTTTTGAAATAAAAAATGATTTGAGAGTTTCTTAGTTGGAAGTAAAAAGATAGGCAAACAATCAATGACCATAAACATAATGTAACCCTATTAGTACCTGGTCCCTGTAATAATAACTTGCTAATCTTATAGATAGTCACTAAAATATAGACAACATGAAATTCAATTTCTTTTTGTATGTAAAAGTTGATCTGGTTTGTTGATTTAATAAGTAGATTTTTTTTTCCTTTTTTCAATCCAAAATAGTGGTAAAAACAGATTTGCTGTTTCATTCACGAATAGATTCCTCACAAATGAAGGTGTTTTAGTAACATATCATACTTACCCTGTACACACATTGTTTTTTTTAGTTCAAAATATGAATACTAAACCTAATTTTTAAATTAAAAACTCAAATAAAACTGTTTATTTTAGTTAAAATATCAAGAGCGATCGCTCACCAGGTCTGCACTTCCATTGCGATTTCGGGGAGTAAAACCATTCTTACATTATTAATTACTTTAGCACTGGTAGGCCAGGTCGCATGGATTTAGGGTTCTAAGGTTTTTAGCAGATTTTGCCAAAAAAATCAAAACCGCCAGACACTACTATGGTGGGACTCGAACCCACGAAACTTCAATTTTGTAGAACGGTCTTGTTATACGATGTCTCAACTGACCGATCCACTCAAACACTTGACGGTATTGACCATTTTTACACTACTTGATAAAACAAAAAATTTGTTGTTTAGTGGTCTTGGGGTGTAACTTAAAAAACAGCGATGAGCGTTTGCTGGAAATGTTGTCTGAATTATGTGTACAAAATTTCATGCATGTCCGTTTAAAACTGGCGACGCTGGACACTTTTAAAGTTACGTCGCAACAACCACAACAAGAACATTAGTGAGGTTCTAAGGTCCGCTTCGCGCGGAACTAAAAATAGGGGCATTGAAAAAGGGCAAACAAAACTTTTTTTGGGCCTTATGGAATATGTTATGTTAACAGGATACACAACTGTAAATTTCACCATATGAAAATGATTAGCATGTCTGAATTATATTCTCAAGCTTATATTTCATATTTTCTTTCAGCAGATGGTATTGAACAAAGTTTGTAGATGCACTTTGCTGAAGTTGATGATAGCTACTTATTAAACACCCACTTGAGTCAGTAATAGTAGGTAAAAGTTGTGCCATTAAGTGCCTGGTTTATGGACAATCTCTCATTACAGTTATTATCATCCGTTACTAATTCTAAGTTAATTTGTTCATACTGATATATTGTAAGGTTATATCTTTCATAGATCTACTACTGTTGTTGAAGATACATTACTCACTGTTAGTATTACATTATATTAATTTATTCTGATGTTATTGTAAGTTTATATCATTTTTAGATCTACTGTTGTGAAAGGTACATTACTCAGTCTTATACCCGATTCACACGCACATAAATCTTTACCAAATGTAACAAAATGTAACCAGGATATCTCCCGAGTTTTTCCTACCGATTTTAATAATTCTAGAGAGAGCATTTTTAACATCACGCCAGCGTTCATTTATATGCCTTCTCCTATTTCCACTCATAATTAGCATTGATAGAAAAAATTCATCCATATTACGATCCCGGTGTAACAACAACGAAGACCATTGTTTTTTAATCAAGCAGCATTACTGCATATGCGCAGAGGCATCAGGTAATATCTCTGAATATCTCGGATTCTTTACCAGCCTCTGCGAGGCTGGTAAAGATTCCGAGATATTCCGAGATTTTTCTAGATTCTCCAAGATTTTAACAGGATGTTGCATTCACACGCGCTATAAAATGTAACAGTTTGTTACATTTTGTTTAATTGGTAAGATTTTTGTATGTGTGAATCTGGTATTAATATTATATTTATATCTTAATTCATCCTGATGTGATTCTAAGGTATATTGTTCAGAGATCTACTACTGTTGTTAAAGATACATTACTCAACTGTTATATTACATTATACTTTATATCATTCTTGTATCTATTGTTGATAAAGATAAATTACTGACTGTATCTTAATTCATACTGATGTCATTGTAAGTTTATATCATTCTTAGATCTGCATTCTTAGATACATTACTCAGTCTTAATATTATATTGAATTTATTGCTGATGTAATTGTAAGTTTATATCATACGTCCATGTTTATATCATTCATACTGTAGATCTACTACTCTTGTTTAAGATACATTACTCACTGTTATAACAATTAATAATAATTTGTTGACATTTATAAAGCGCATACTATCCATTTTATACACTGGGCCTACGGTTTATAGTCCTTGTTTGAGAAGACTTATACTATATCTTAATTCATAATGATGTAATTGTTAGTATCATAAATGTATACCTCCTTGTTTTTATCATTCATAGATCTACTTGTTTATTTTATTGTTTGTTTGTTTATTCAATTTTCCACACACAATACATTTATTAAAAAAAAAAATTGTACAGATAAAAAAAAGTGTGTAGATGGAGGTCAGAAGATACATACATTTTAAAGATACATAACTAACTGTTAGCATACTATATTAATTCATATTGATGTAATTACAAGGTTATACCATTCCTAGATCTACTACTGTTGTTAAAGATACATTACTCAGCCTTAATAATAATTAATAATAATAATTTAAAATTTATATAGCGCAAATTCAATAACAAAGTTAAAATCAAATGCGCTTTAAGACTGATGGTTACAATTTTTCCTTAAAGAGATGTGTTTTTAACTTGGATTTGAAAATAGATGTATTTGTGGAATGTGAAATGGAAGATGGCAAAGAATTCCAAAGAGTAGACGCAGCAAAAGAGAAGGATCTGTTTCCAAAGGTTTTAGAGATTGTTTTTGGAACAGAAAGAAGAATTTGACTGGAGGAACGAAGGGTACGAGATGGTGTGTATTTGGGGAGAAGGTTTAAGATGTATAATGGTTGTTCTAGTAACAGTGCCTTAAAAGTTATGAGGAGTATTTTAAATTTAATCTGATCTTCAATTTTCAGCCAGTGTAAACCATGAATATGTGAACGTTTGGTAGAGAGAGTGATGATTCTAGCTGCAGAGTTTTGTAACCGTTGAAGACGGTTTAAGGTTTTCTTAATATTATATTATATCTTAATTCATACTGAACTGCTTTTAGTACTACTGTTATACATTACTCACTGTTGTATTACATTATACATTATATCATTCATAGATCTACTACTGTTGTTAAAGATACATAACTAATTGTTACTATAGTATATTAATTCCTACTGATGTAACTGTAAGACTATATCTTTCATAGATCTACTACTGTTGTTGAAGATACATCACTCAGTGTTGTTTTTTATGATATCTTTTTGATATGCTTCCGTGAAATGCATGCTTCTGTCAGCATATTCTTCTTCATGCATGTAACAAGCAGCCACCAGCGTTGGGTTTCTGGGATTGATTCAAAACTTGTCTAATTCAAAAGAGTTCTACTTTGGGTTAATTAAAACAAAGTATTATGTAGATACTAATCATTTAAGGTTTAAAATACTGCCATAAAAGAATCTAGAATACATTCTGCAAATGCTCAATTGTGAGCCAGCCCTTATTAGGAACATGAATGGCATAGACTGATGATTTACTGTATGTCGAGGACGTCCACTTTACAATTTACCATAATTTTAAAAATTTAGTTGTAATTCTAACAATGTTCAATGAACATTATGACATGACAATTTACATCATGATTTTTATGATATTGTTTTCTATAACTTGATTTTTCCCCTTGTTTTAAATAATGTGTTTCGGTTTATTACATAGAAATTATAGATAGTACTTGCATAAAGTCTGCTCACAAAAATGAACTGACAAATAAACGTCACTGCCTGTAATGTTAATTAAATTTTAGAATCAAGAAGTAATTAGAAAATGTAATAACTTTATTAGCCCTTCTTCCTGCATTGATTTATACTTAATAATTTTAGGTTAATATTAAAATAACCATGGAAACTAATTAACCACAATCTAACCGCCCACTCTTCTTCCACTTTCTTATTTTGTGGAACTTCATGCAACTATGTTTTATTCTAATTCAATTATAATAGGTTCTATGGGCAGTATGTACCAAACTCTGACATTACTGGGTTTACTTTAAATATTCACCAATTGGTCATGGCTAAAACTATAATTAGCTAGGCACAAAATACCTTCTTTTATCGAGATAAAATCATAAAATAGATCAATTTAAAAATACACTATCATTTGCAAATTGTCTAAAAAAGTAGATGACTTTAGTCAAATTGCTGAAAAAAATAGAATGACTCCATAGGGCATTGAATGTTGAATTCTGTACTGTTTAGAGCATTTGCCTACATATTGTACAGTGTACTCAGGGGTTGATTTGATCTTCTGTCTACCACCAGGACAACCAGCTTCTTGTTGACTAAAAACAGAATTTGAGCTGACCATGGAGCAACAAAAAATTAAAAAAATAATTTAAAAAAAATAAAAATAATTTTTTGTTGCTCCATAAGCTGACTAAGCGGATACTGTAAAAAATTAATTTATTTGATTATAATTATAACTTATTTACAAGTACAATATATAATTGTATCTGATGTGGTTTTAAATATTTGTTGTGATTAATTTTATTGTAATATTAGTGTATCATAATTCTGATGTGCTTTAATTATATGTATATACTATTCAATACCTTTAAGAGGATAATGCCAATTATTGTACAAGCTCTGGCAAAATATTGTACAAATCGAAAACGAAAGTTCAATATTTTGCCACATCTCGTACAATATATTTTTATATCCCACGAAAATGTGTTTTCAATATTATGCTACCTTTTCTAGTTCTTTGAACAGTCCAGCAGAGACAGTGTTCATTAATATGACCCTCTGACTGTTAATATGACCCTCTGACTGTTAATATGACCCTCTGACTGTTAATATGACCCTCTGACTGTTAATATGACCCTCTGA
>JAOTQE010095691.1:0-14316 GCA_025631205.1 Nesometra sesokonis
TGACTAAATAAAACCTTAAAAAAATATATTTGTACATATAAACCTGTTCTGGCACACAGGAATGAAACAGGAAAAGGGGTCTGGCAGTCAACGTGTTAACCGGTTCGATAATATATTATTTTTCTGTTATGCCGTTTTGACAATTCAATATTATATAATATTGAACTGCCCATACAGTAGTTCAATAGCCAATGACGTCAATTCACCAAACAAGAGAATTGATGTTAGTGAATGTTGTAATCGCGCGAATGGACAAGACCAAGACCTAACCACCTGTTAAAAATTCAGCGTTTTGAACAATTGACTACATATTGTTGATTATAAAGATTTACTAAGATAGAAATCTACAAGAGTTGCTGTTAATGTCTCTTTCACGAATAAATATGAGAGAATAACATGGACATTTTAATTGTGAAGACATAGGCTAGCTAGGCCTAGGATAGACCTTGGTTGCCAGCGGCAGGCCTAGCCTAAGCTCTAATAAACTTGAAGTAAGCTTAATTGAATTATATTTATATTGAATTATAAATTTGGGGATACCGAAAAATATTGTACTCGCTGTGGCAAAATATTGAAATCGTCTTCGACTCGATCAATATTTTGCTACAGCTTGAACAATATTTTTCGGTATCCCCTCAAAGGCATTCAATATTACATAATGATGTCACTTTGCCAGGCGAGAGAATTGTAGAAAATGGCGAGCGTGCAACAAGAGCCTAAGCCTAACCACCTGTTAAAAATCACTTCATTCTTCATAGCTGCTTACCAAAACCAAAAACACAGATGGTCTTAGCAAAGACACTTCAGTTAGACCATTGCTATAAAACAGTCTTTCCTAAAACCATGTTGAGTACTGAATCACAAACAAACATTCCATAGTAACAGTAATTGAGGGTGCTATCTTAAGTAAATTTTTGTTCCACATCACATTCACCTTTTCAAGAAAACATTATATACAACCATTATGCTTATAACAATTCATTAAAACAGGCAATCCAGGGTCAAATAATGCAGATACCATATTGTAAGTGATTTAAGACCATTTGTAGTCTCCTACCAGTAGGCTTTAATATTCAAGACGGTAAACTGGTAAGACAGCGGTATGGCAATGGTCTATAATTAAAGATCGTGCATGACAATTATAGACAGTCTTAACATTAAGATTGTCTAAAGACCGCTTATAGCAATCTCCTGGAATAGATTCTGTAGTTCCTATAGAGGGTAATAGACAAAAGAACCCTACCTGGATATGGCAGTCTTCCATATGTCACAATCTCGGACAACAGGACGCCAAACGACCACACATCGGACTTGACCGTGAACGTGTTGTAGTTTGCCGCTTCGGGTGCTGTCCACTTGATAGGAAATCTTGCACCAACGTGGGATTCATAAATATCATCCTAATGAAAAAGATAAAGCAAATATTTTAATTTTTACATTCTGTGTCACATTACAAGTTGGAAAACCAGAAATCCTGGAGATTTTTTCGACCAGCATTCATACTATTTTGGGGTGCTACATTGGCATGTAAATGTGTACAATTCTTGACAAAGGAACTTTGATAGCATAATTTAATGTTCGAAAATGAAAAAAAAACCTGATTTTTTTTTTGCATTTATATTGCTAATTTACTAAAAATCCTGGATATAATCATGAAAAATCCAAATTCCTAGAGAAAATTTGGTATTTCGTGGAGGCCGGGAGATGAAGATAAATTCCTGGAGACTCCAGGCTAATCCTGGAGACTTGGGAGCTCTGCAACACTATTAAGTTAAAGAGAAACTCCGGGATTAAAATTGCTATGGATAAACATATAGAACAACTAGTGTGTAAACTAATTGACAAAATTTCACAACATTAGGACAATGAGATAATGAAGTTAACACTTTTTAAGATGGGTCTTAAATTAGAAAGTGGAAAGGAAAATTACAGATTTGAAAAGGTTGTGTTGGAAAACCATATCAAAAATCACATTAAAAATTACCTGTTGTGTAAATTTTGCTTATCTTTCTATTTATGTAAGTTATATTTATAAAGTGATTTTCATTTTCAAGCACAACCTTTTAAAAATCTCTAATATTCCTATTCTTTAAGACTGTGTAATTTGAGAAGTAGATGTTGATTTGGAAATCACTTTGCACAATGTATTTCGGCATTATATCATTGTCCAAATATTGTGAAATTGTGTCAGTTAGGTCGCAACTACTTGTTCTATAGAGTTATCCCTAAAAATTTTAATCCCGGAGTTACCCTTTAATAATAATAATGCATCGACATATATAGAGCATGTTAAAGTCACTACCATCACTTGCAACCTGCGCCGTAGACACAACGTTCATGTATTCAATGACATTCTACTCCCCTAAGGGTCACGTCATATCCTGCTGCCAGAAACAGTCGCTACATTCTGCTGTCTATGGCAGGGGATGCGTGGACCAGTACATTTTGGATCAAGGGGTGTCACAGTGAGAATGTAGACTATATGCTTTTTCTCATTTATAAACAACTTCTAACCAAGTGGTATGTAAATTTGGTGGACTGTATGAACTTATTTACAAACACCTGAGGCCAAGGGATGTGTTAATTAGGTGGACTGTACATACATACATACATACATACAACTGTATACTTTTCTCATTTATAAACAACTTCTAGACCAAAAGATGCGTAAATGAGCTGGACTACAACAAGCAGTGTGTTGGTGGACTGAATAAACTTTCTTATTTACAACACCATACACCAAAGGGTGTGTAAATGAGGTCAACTGTATGAACTTTCTCATTTACAAACACCTTCTAGATCAAGTGGTGTGTAAACGAGAAGGTCGACTGCATGTATATTCTCATAATTATATACAAACACTTTCGGGGCCAAGCAGTGTATTAAAATTTCATGATAGTCTCATATTGTTTACAGTTCTAGTTTCATAATAATATGTTATAATTATCTAAACTTTCCTGGTTCATGACCTTCACAGTGTCTCATATTTGGGGATTTCCCCTCTGCCTGAACAATAGGGGTAACAATAGGAGCTTAGTACAAGTAGCCCCAATGACAACATTGCAATGAAAAGCATTAACACAAAAGCTGATGAAAATGATACTATATTTGTTATCATCTGCTGTAACTATAGGCTATAGTAGAGTAATACAAGCAGTGACAAGCAGAACATTAACACAATACCATATGAAAATGGAACGAATTCAATTAAATTGATGTAATGTTTGTGGCAACAATTTCATCTGGTTCCCAATAATATTCCAAAATTATAAAACCAATGTGGAAGGGAGATTAACTGAAATGTGCAGTTAGAACATTCCAAAGCTTAGGATTAGCAACCATGAAGGACCGTTAGTAAAAGAAGGAGATTCACAGACATAAACGGGGAGAACATTCCAACGCATAGGATCACTAACCATGAAGGAAGATTAGAAACAGGAGATTTACAGACATGAACAGAGAGAAAATTCCAAAGACTAGGATCATCAATAATGAAAAAACATTAGTAACAGGAGATAAGCAGAGAGAACATTCCAACCATGAAAGAACATTAGAAACAGGAGAATCATGGACTGCAGAAGATTTCAAATGGCATGCAGATAGAAAGTTGAAGTGAAATATTGAGATGTAAACCATGTAGTAAAACCAAGTTATGAGGTCAGATTTAATGTGGAGATTTTCTAATAGGGTTGACAGAAATACGAGCAAAGGTCCGGTGACTTCCAACAAAATGGGGAAAACAAGAGACTCTACAATGTTTACCTTAATAATCCTTGCTAGACCAAAATCGGCCACTTTACAGATGTTATTCTCGCCAACCAGCACATTCCGTGCTGCCAGATCCCGATGAATGTAGTTCTGGGATTCTAAGTAGGCCATTCCTGATGCCACTTGTGACGACATATCAATCAATTCTGGAAGCTTCAGAGTTTTTCCCTTACCTGTCAATGAAAAATGACAAATATTAAATTCATCAAAATTTCCATTCTAGAAATATTCAAAATGTCTGTTTCTTTAATGGTAATGGTATAACCACTGTACAGCAGCCTGGTGATTAATGTGCTTGCCTACAATTCATGAGGTCCTGGAATAATTTTAAACTGTGTCCCAATAATCTAAGAATGATTGGTAGTATACAATACTTACTGTTTTGTAAGAAGTCAAGAAGAGCTCCATTGACCATAAGTTCTGTCACAATGTATATGGGTTCTTCTAAGGTACACACAGCATACAATTGTATCAACTTTGGATGCCGCAGTTTCTTCATAATCATAGCTTCCTTTAAGAAATCCTCTTTATTCATTGTTCCTGTAAGAAATGATAAAATCAAAGTCATGATTACATTTTTGAACAAAATTTCATTTCAAATACTAAAGAATTCATCTTGGAAAAACATCACAGCGTTATGTCGGTGGTCAAGGCTTGAGAAGTTACCTGAAACCTAGAAACTACTACCAGGGGCGGATCCAGGATCCACAGAAAGGGGGGGGGGCCCACTTTCATGTCAACGTACATTCGGGTGGGCGTGGTTTCCAGTTTTATTCAAAATTGTGCAAAAAAATGTATTTTTTGGTTTCAAAATGGGGGGTGGGGGGGGGGCAGGGTCCGTTGGCGAATTTTTAACCAAATTGCAAATTCTTTAGCAAAATTTTTCAAAAACAATAAAATGAGATAAAAATGCCTCCAAATTGGAAATATTTTGGCGATT
This sequence comes from Nesometra sesokonis, assembly GCA_025631205.1. Taxonomy (NCBI): domain Eukaryota; kingdom Metazoa; phylum Echinodermata; class Crinoidea; order Comatulida; family Antedonidae; genus Nesometra; species Nesometra sesokonis. The sequence goes on from JAOTQE010095691.1 coordinate 4,709, forward strand.
TTCATTTAGCCAATTCGGCGAGAGAGGTCATTTTTATTTTAGCCAAATGAGAATTCCAGTAGCCATTGGTGACTGGGCGAATGGTTAGAGTAAGCATAGCCTACCAATTACATCTACTGTGTTTTAGCTTTTACAGGCTATAGTACTCACTCACTAAATATGAACATGGAATCACTTAGGTAGTGAGCTTATACGAGGTAACAGGGGTGGATGCTGACTTTTGGAAAAGGGGGCCGGTAGAAGGGGCCCCCTCCCTTAAACTTGCCCTTTATGAAAAGAATTATAAAAATTATATATTATAATATAAATTATAAATATTATAAACAACTAACTTAGACTGAGAGTGGCCTTATACTGAAGTTAGTAGGATTGGTGTTGTACAGGAACTTTAAAAGCATCCAGTTTCGCCAGTTTTAATATTTAAAAAGACATGGCAGGGATATAATTATGCTGGGCGGAGGTGGGCGGGGCTGCCCACCCTAAAAATTTTCCACCTACCCTACAGCTTATTTTAAAACCTTCCACCCAGTCTAATTTCAACTTGGCACCCAAATTAAGTCTTTCAAAAAGGTAAAAATATTGTTTTAATCACTTTACAACTAACCCTTACATTGTTGCTCACCAGCCTTTCAGATTTTTTTTGTTACATCCCTGACTTTGGTAAATTACTGCAGATCTTGGGTTTAAAATTGCGAAGCTTTCTGAATGGTAAATTTAAACCAATGTTCTTGAAAGATTGAAGGTAATGTTTTATTTTAATAAAACTACTACAACAAAACCATAAGGGCGATCACTCACTGCGTCGTATGACGGTCGCACGACTAAACCCTCGTTCCCTGTGTGATGGTTTCCAGACGCGATGACAGTCTTCTACTCGTTGGCCGACGGTTTTTTTTGTGATTTCCCTTTTGAATCACTCAAAAAATCATCGACCGTCGAGTAGAAGACAGTTATCGTGTCTGGCAGCCACAAACAGTGAGCGACGGTTTAGTCGTGTGATCGTCATATGACCGTCGCACGATGTAGCGAGTGCCCGGCATAAGACATCACATAGATCACAAAATACGCACTAATGTGTGTATAAGCCAACATAACATGTCCTGCAAGTTGTATACAATATTTTTTTGTATATCTTCATCAAACATTTAAACTGCACTGATTGGTTGAAAGAGCACCATGTAATTAAAAATATTTTTACTATTACAGCTTGGCAATACAGTAAAATACTATTTCGCAAAGTGATGTCACTGACAATTGTGACGTTTACACAGTAAAAAGCGCTTCAAAGCTAGGCCCCTAGCCTAGGTGTTCCGATCAGTTAAATTGACGACGATATAGGGCCCAGGGCCTAGATAAATTTATCTGTAGTAGACAGTAGAAATCCCAAAATAATAAAATATGGTGCATTTTTCGAGAATTCTATGGAGATTGTGGAGGTTTGAGGATGTAGGCCCGGGCCTAGGTAGTGTAGGCCTCGATCGCACCTCCCCACCAAGAGCGACAGGAAAGGTAGGCCTAGACTAAGCCCTTTGTATTGTTTGATGTAGAATATAAAACAAATATAGGTTGCCTAATTTCGTGTGTCTGGTTAAAACTATGGGCCTCGGTGGCTCCAAATAGTACTATTCACTTTGGAGCTGCTCGCCTCAGTGAATAGTACTATTTGGAGGCACCTCTGCCCATAGTTTTAACCAGCAACTCTCAAGGGAACGTATATTTGTATACTATGCATTTATCACAACTGGGTATACTGTAGGCCACTCAAAAAACTTACTGCGATTCCATGTTCAAGGCTAGTGGGTTTATACTAGAGTGTGTGGATCCAAGTGTCTCTTATCATAAACTGGGATTCCATTCCAATATAGTGGGCTTATACCAGGGTATCTGTACATCTCACACTGTGATTCCATGTTCAATGTTAGTGGGCTTATACTAGGGTATATCTCTACTTAACACATTGACTTTGATTCCATGTTCAAAGTAGTGGCCTTATACCAGGTTCAGTACAGCAGAAGTGTCGTAAGGACAAAAGAAGGGAAGAACATTGGCGGAAATAAAAACCAGAAAAACATGCAACCCAATTTTATGAAGTTATTACACAAGTTATGTTTATTTATTTTAATTATTTAGGCATATTGCCAAAGTATCCAATAACCCTTCATCACTGTTCAATTAGATAGTGAAAAGAGCTCTTCAAACAATAAACAAAATATATGATGCTCTACATGAACTAAAGTCTGAACAAGAATTAGGGAAAGAAATGTTTTTGGCCCGAAGAATTATCTTGTACTAAATTGTACATTCAGGTATACATTCTTTATGTCCTTACCAATAAGTTATATAGAGCATATCCATGCTACTATTCAGTATTGTACAATCAGAATGTACAGATATTCTTTTGTTTCATTTTTTATAGATACTATCATAGAGAAAAGAAACTGTTTCTTTTCTCTATGATACTATCAGCCAGTAACCAGGAAATTGTTGTTGTGGATGTCACAACAGATTATAAATTGAGCTTTTGAAACCAAACATCAATAAAACTAACAGGAGTTTCACAGTTACAACTTATACTAGGGTAGCGGATACAATAGGCACAATTACTTCATGCACAAATGGGAAAAATAAAACCCTGGTAAATTCAATCTATGCACATTATCAGGTGGGCTCAGAGATCAGACAGCCCAACATATTGCATTGAGCCGACACGATTATATTACGATTAAAAACAATGCTTCAGCATATACTAAATTGGGTTCTTCTTGGTATGCAGGTTAGGGAAACTTTTAACCTAATTTTGCAGCAATACTGTACATGAAAACAACAATTTAAGTTGGATTATACTAATTTCCAAATAAAACAATTTAAAAGCCAAAAGCAAGTAGCAGTGCTTAAGTTTCACAATGTGAATATATATGGTAAAGCAAACACGCAGGTATAATATAAAATCTAAATGTGCCTGATGATAGCCGAGAGCATGATTGCAAGGGTGTATAGAACATGCTTATGTTACCTTTAGCTGCGGCGGATAAGTTATTGTTTATACTCTCACACGATCGTAGAACTTGTCCTACGTCCGCACAAGGACAGAGAGAAAAATCGACTAGCTTTTAGTATTCTTATAATTATCATTAACTCAAAGCATTTTTGGTGAGGTTTTTTAGATCTGAACACTCGACTTTGAAACTTGTAGGCAAATGAATTAGCAACCAAACCACTGCTCTACATTGACTTAAAAAATTAATGTGTTGCTTGGTTGCTTTTATTCCAGTGGTTGAATTTGGGATGACTAAATTTACTACTATCTTACCATTTTAATGATAACACTACACACTGCAAAATTGAAGATCCTTAAGTTTTAGCCAAAAACTTGGAAGACATCACTCTCCAGTATGTTTTTAGCCGTCAAATTTACCAATAAAAACTAAGATTTACCAGTAAAAATGTTGATATTTGAAAATTAATTATATAATTTTGATACTCATACATTTTTGCCCTCCTTTACTCTTTAGTTATTAAAGAGAATAGAGGCCTATAGGTATGTAGATATTTAGGGTAGGACGAAAACCAACCCAAAACCCATTCCTGACAAGTCATGTTTTTTTTTGGAAAATTTACCAGTTTAAATTTTTCAATTGAGAGAACACTGTATCACAATAAAATAAGTCAACTCTGAATTGTGGGTGAGTCAAGCTTGGGTAACACAAGATAGTCTTCGACCTTACAGTATTTTTAGTTATTCATGGAACTTTTTGAGGATAGAAGAGCTTTTGGACATGTTCTTTCCAACACACTTCTTCTACACACAAAGGGTGATAAATACGTTGTTGCCATTCTAAAGTAGTAGTACTAAGTTAAAAAAAATCCTTTTTCTGAGCCAAACTGTCATAGAGCTGGTGCTGATTTCTATTTTCAATAGTGTGAAACGGATGAGAGTGTGATACTCCCCCTGGATGGGACGCTAGTCCATCACTGGTTACTTCCCAGCAATTTTCCGGTAGCAATCGTACAGCTGGTGGGTAGATTGAAACAATGTGTTCATTGCCTTGGCGTACAAGGATCTGGAAATAGTAAGGCTTTTTTACTTGACCGGGAGTCACAAACACTGCATTAACTACTCCTACTCTATTCTACAGCTTTATTATGTCCGAGAAATGAGAGTAAAATATTTTACTCAAAGACCCAAACAAGTCTAATTATGTATTAATCAAGAAGGTTTCTATTGGATTTGATTTTATCGATGCCATGAAAAATCAGACAACTCCCAAAAGTCCAAACCCATAGCAGGTGCGATGCAGGATGATGGGAAGTTTGCATCCCCCTCCCCATTTCTAATCATAGGTACTGTACATCCCCGAGGTCGAAAGTGCATGGAGGGGACTTTGGGGCTTAAGCCCCCTTAACCCCCCCTGCCAAGTTTTCCAAAAATATTAAAAATTATACCAAATTTTGTATATATTACGCCAAAATGCTCCATCAAAGTGCCATTTCTAGTCTTGGTTCTAAATTTGAAAATTTACTTGCCTCTGCCCCAACCATCTTGGGGTTGATGTTAAGGGCCACCAGACCAATTTTGCAAACGTGTCTACGCCCCTGAAGTGGACTTATATCCAGTGGGGGATTCTTCTGGTGGTAGTTGGGCTGATAGTATCAAACCTTAGGATCCATAAAAACAATATCTTTAGCATCATTTCAGGAAGTAATTCAAATGAACAACTTGTTTTTTAAAGGATGTAATAACAACTTTTGACAAAATAATGTTATATAAGATCTTATTAAAATAAACATCAGTCACTGGCAAAATTCATAGTTTGTAGATAGGCTGGATGTGTATGAAAGGTTCCACAGTGTAATGCCTGCTACGCATTGAAGCAACTAAATGAAGGTCAAAGTTGGAAACCTGTTGTTGGACTTCCAATTTTACACCCTTCGCTTGGACCCTTTCACACAGTGTGAATGGGTTTAGAGAGGCAATAATGCCGGCATGACTTTGGTAACATTGTGGTATTTTCTGTGTGAAAGGAGTTTTAGTAAAAGTGATGTCTTGTTACAAAGGCAGTATACATTATTATAATAGAAACAATAAAAGGTGCCATCTAAAATTTAAATAACATTCCTAGATTTATTCCAAAGATATGGGTATTTAAAGTTGAATTTTAAATATTATAGTTTTCAGAAAATAGCCCAAAAGTAACCTAACAATGAACAAATTTCAATGATCAATTTCCAAAGTATGCATAAGGGAAACTTTTCTGTCTCAAAACTGACATCTTAATATATAAAAAAGAAAAGGAAGTTCCAGAATAAGTTTCGAACTGTGGTGCTACCGTCAATTCCTTCAATCAGTTGAACAGAGAAGAAAACTAATGAGGAAGTTCTAAACAAAGTTGATTATGAGCAGTGTCTGCTGGACTCCGTATTCTACTGCCAGCTCTCTTTCATCGGACACACCATAAGACATGAAAGCCTTGAAAAATCTCTCCTTGACATGGCGATTCGAATGTGGGGTAAAGGTAGACCAAAAACTCAGCTGACCGAACACCTCAAGGATATTTGGGGCAAGGCAAAACCACCAAGTTGTTGCAAAATAGAAAAATGGAGTAAATATAAAAAACCTTGTTAGACATGTTGTTAAGCTTTAAAATGAGCTTTCAAAAATCAAATTCAGACATGAAGTTTTGGAACAAAATATACACAAAATTCCCTTTGTATTTCTTTATAATTCCTGTTGTTTATTTGCTTATTTCTTAATAATAACTTCCTGTGCAACAACTTGGTGGTTTTTCCATGCATTGGCTCATTTGTAGAAAGACCAGTAATTGTTGAAATGGCCAGAATTTCCCAAAATTGGGAATCTTGGGGAAGGTTGATGCAGAGGGCGATGTTGGCTTGAAAAAGAGCTGTAATTAATGATGAAGTTTGAACTCAAATTTATTTAAAACAAAATCTGGATCTTTTTGGTGATTATATGAATTTTCTGGAAAGACCTTATAAATAATTCAATATTTGTATTTAGTGAATCAAGTAAAATAACATGGATGTGTACTGTATGATAAATGAAGCAATTTATTGCCTTTAGATTACAAATAAAAACATACTGTACTGTATTACTCATAGCGTTCATACTACTACTACTCCTTAATATCAGCTAGCTATGCAGCACAGCCATTGATAATTTTCAGGTCATTAATATTCTATGATCTAAACAAGATCTGAATAATTTCACCATTCTGCATTATGATAGTGTACAATATTGGAACATTTGAGGCATGTCACGGCAAAACAACCAAGTTGTAGGAAAATTTAAAATTGAGTTTTTGTTATAGCCATGTTCCACTTTTCGTGAGCCTTAAATTAAGGGGTCAATTAACAAAATCGGACATCTATAACTGAAGTTATTGGACAAAATATACACAAAATTCTTTTGTATTTGTTTATATTTCCTGTTATTTATTTGCTTATTTCTCAATAATTTTCTGTGCAACAACTTGGTGGTTTTGCCGTGCCTAGCCTCATTTTAATTTACTGCCCCTACAGTATTTGTGGCAGAGTGAAGCCAAAGCCGAGGACAAATTTGCAAAGTTGGTTTCCACAATGGGCAGGAACATATTTTTTTTTTTTACATTTGAAGCAAAAAGATTATTTTGTTCAATAACTTTCGTTATAGTTGTCCAATTTTAATAATTGACTGCTCATTTTGTAGCTTATTAACAGTGCAATACACATTTTGTATTAACTCCATTTTTCAATTTTCCAACAACTTTGTGGTTTTGCCATACCTTGCCTCATTTTTGTATTTAAAGTTTTTATACATGCCACTTTACTACTACTATCCATAATTTTCAGATGATCAATAACTATTTAAAAAATGCAATTTTAAATGACCTGTTTAATCACGGTAAACTTATAAGCAATTTTCAAAAACTTGCATTATAAATGTTTGAACTTTGATTATTCATAATAGTAACTTCAATCTGATTTTTTTTTCTTTTTTCTTGTTCAAAATAAATGATTAGTTTCAAAATTAATAACTCAATTTTCAATTTGTTTGGCTTATATTCCTCGCTTGGCTCTGCACATAATTTAGAATTTTTTTTTTTTTTTTGTGTCACATCCAACAGCAAGTTTATGCGCCACTTACAGGATGAGATCTATGCTTTCTAAACCAATTCTCATTATGAGGCTTAGAGAGTGGCGTTGTTAAGTCGTAAGAACCAATCTAGCGTTCAGCCAGGTTTGAACCCAGGACCTCGGGATTGGAAGGCAAGCATGCTAACCACCAAGCTACAGCGCCACTATGAATGCACTGCCTACTAACATCTGTTCATCCTCAACTGTCCTTATATAAAAAAAGGTTAAAATTCCATCTCTTTTCCATCTCATCATACTAAAAACTGACAAAGAAAAAAGATTTGTATAGTTTTGTTTTTAATTTTTTTTTTAATTATGTAAACTGCAGATTTAGTAAGTTTATTACATGCCATCAACGTCAGCGCTGTTGAACAATGTATACACACGGATATTGGTGCTCTATAAATGTGAGGTTACAAGCCAAAATCGGTCACATCGTAGGTGAGATCAAATTGAAACAAATCCCCAAAATATCTGTAAGTCAAATTTTGAGAAATCTAGTTTTAATCAATTATGAGTACCACTGTATGGTACTCGATTCTCATCAACTTCACAGCCACTATGGTTAGGGGGTATAGTTTCGGAATTTGTAAATTTTACAAGTCTAGGAGACAGCGTACGTAATAAGGTTATGATGTACACCAATCTTAGCCCCATCATGGTTGGGACTGAGGTGAGAAAATTTAAGAATAATGAACTTCTAGATGCTCGGAAATGGCAGTCTTTTAGGTGAAAAATGCTTTTTAAAGTGTCACAATATAACAAAATTAAAATATAACCACAATACCACTGCAAAATATAACTACAGTGCCTGCTGACCAGTTCTGTTGTCCTCTGAAAAAATTGTTCCTTTCACATAACAAATAATCTTTACCAGAGTGTTATTTAAGCATCACAATTAGACACGAAAAGAGTATGAAAAATTCACCTGTATTTTTAATTAGGATGACTTCAAATTAACATTGTTTTTAGTTTACCTTGTTTTAATGTCTTGATTGCAACTGGTGTGACATTGTTCCATAATCCTTCCCATACCTCTCCAAACTGACCAGACCCAAGCTTTTGTGTGAGGTGAAGTGAAGTCCTTGAAATCTCCCACTGGTCTACAGTGTTGTAAGATAGCCCAACAGTCTGTGGTTTCTCTAGCTGTGAAAAACAAATTAAGACAATTATATAATTGCAATGTTTATTGTTTACTATTTTATTCAATTTTTGATGTTAAAGAGACAAAGCTGCAAGTTGTAAAAACAGAAACCCTGGAGATTGTGCCATGGACTTATAACCAGCGTAATGTGTACCCTAATTATAATGTGTGTACAAGCTCCCCTATTTAAAAGCTCAGCATCTTGTTTATTATAAAACAGTAGATTCTGACATCTTTTGTCACTGTTAAAATATGCTATTACTGTTCATGACTTCTTATTGTCAATGCAATTTTTTACGTAATTTTTTTATTGTAGGCAAATTTAGATTGCAATTGTGATACTTTCATAAAACCTGGAGGATTTCCTGGAGAAAACTAAATTCCGGGAGAAAATTTGATAATTTCGGGAGCTAATTTCGGGAGCTCGGAAAATCAGTCAATATTCCTGGAGACTCCAGGATAATCCTGGAGACTTGAAAGCTCTGAAGCTGACAAACACAGACTGAATACGATCTAATATGATCCACGTAGAATGGCATTAACTCAGCTAGTTTAGTTTGTGGTAATCCCTGTGCTGTGCTTTGAGTCATGTTGATTCACTGGTCCCAGGTTTCGATCCAACACAACACCAATCTCCTTGTGTTTTAGCTGCATGGTCAAAATACATGTTTAGTGCACCATCTTTCGGTTGAGATGTTAAGAAATTTATCTCTTGTACAACATGGCTCATGTGTACAGCAAAAAAAGGAGTACTCTCTTTGGAGAAGAGTAGAGCATTTCCTCAACACCAGAAGGACCACACTGAAAATAAGTCTTCGATCTTAATGGGTTATCTTTGGTGTTACACACTAAAATATTCCAAGCCAAAACAAACCATGCAAGTATGCCTTGTTGATTTCAGTTTAGTTCATCCATTGTAGTATGAATATTGCTTTTAATTTTATTTGTTAAATTATCAAATTTTATGTTAAGTTTATGCATTATAATTATAAGAATTATCTTAAGTATTTAGTCATAAATAATTTTTTGTAAAAGTTGACCCTAACTTTTATAGTCTTGGATCGGTTACACAGCCTTTTTATGGCTTCACTTTATAATTTGAACCTAGAAGGGGAGATCAAACCATGAGGGAAGGGAAGAGGGAATGGGATAAGGGAGGCGGTAGTTCACAACTTCTCCATCAACCAAACAGTTCTGTATTAGTGTTTTAACAAAAAAATAATAAAATTTGCATATGGTCATTTTCACAATCAGTAGTGTAATTTGCTATTTTGACTCTTTTGAAGCATAAAATCAATACTAAATGACTGAACTCATAGGTTTTTGGCCATAA
>JAOTQE010095702.1:0-14314 GCA_025631205.1 Nesometra sesokonis
ACTAAAACTTTATCATCCGTTGGTGGCGCACTTTATTAAAAATTGAAAATATAATATACAGACTTGGAGCAAGTCTATCTATCACATTGACATGGGCCCACCTGCATTCATTCCAATGATTCTATTGTTGCCATCGAGTTAAATCGCTCCTTTCGGAAACTCGCCAAGACTCCTAACATTCGAAAAAATGTAGTTCTGAAATTCCTTTCCCTGAATTATTAGGCATAACTTCACCAATTAAATGTTATGGCGATGTCTTCACATATTTTAAAAACGCTCCATTAAATATAAATTTGTGCAAATTTGGTTGTGATAACGTTCGATTTACTGTCAGTAAATAATTTTAATTTTGTTACAATAATTTGTACAATTACTCATAAATATACTTGTTTGCCTTCGTTATGTTTAAAATCGTTTATACAACTTTTCCAGAAATGATAAAAAACAGCTTTCGTAAAATTCACGCAAAATTGGCCCCGTGATATGTAACATTCTGTGAACACTGTGTTTTCGTTCTACAGATAGCCATGTTTGCAAGCATACATGAAATTACATTTCGTTAGTTATAGCGTATCTGAAAACACGATTCAATGGCGGATTTAAGGGGAGGGGATTACAGGCTTAAGCCCCTCCCCCACCCACCCCCTAAAATTGGGCGATTTTGTTTTGGTTGTAATGACAATGGGCTTATAAAAATAAATGGATAAAGGCTGTGTAGGTTCTAACCCTCTTATTTGTAGATTAGAAAAAATGTATGTAAGATGACCCCTCGTACTGGGTCTGGCTCCAGGTTCATGTAAAGAAGGAAACTACCCATTGCATTGGCCATATCTTGGTAACTAGTAGGTTTAGAAATGTGATTTTGGTCTCCAGAGCTACTGAGAAGATACACCTAGACGATATGGCCCCTGTAACGTTTTATATTGTTGAAGCCAGGAAATAACATGCATGGTTAAGCCACTGAATTCCTTTGAGGGGGTGTTACACCCACAAATGTAATAATTCCCACAAATGTAATAACACCTTTACCCACAAATGGAATAACGCTCACAAGTGTAATAACGCACTTTACCACAAATGTAAACAATTAAGAAAAAATACTCCTAGGCTAATTTTCAGGCCATATGCGAATGTTGATGAATGTTGATACATTCATCCTAACAGATCATTCTATATGAAACAAATGGTGCTATTCTTTCATGTGAAACGATTGTTCATATGCTCAGACTTTTTTAGACTATGCGTCAGTTATTGAGACATGTTTGTATAGTCTACTTTTTTCTATATATTTAGATTTATGAACTCAAATTTCTAGATATTATTGCATTTGTTGGCGAAATTGCATTAGTGGACGATAAGGCCACAAAATGTAATAGCACCCACAAAAGTAGTGTCAACTACGGAACCGTTCGTGTCATACGTAAATAAATAATTTCGAAATTCAAAATTAAGTGGCGGCCGTCAAATAATTATCGTAATAACGCCCTAGAGCGAACGCCCTAATACGGCGTTGTAACGTCATAATAGCGAGGTTTCGCAAATTTACGAAATACGAATACGAAAACAGATAGGCTACGTCATAAATTCGTGTAACATTTGAATAGAACACCTTAAAAAATATCTGTCACAGTTGGTCAGTATTTTACAACGATCGTCAACAATTCATAGGTAGAAAATCTGATATATTTTTCAACACATTTAGGAAATTTCAAAAATTGGTGTGTGACGTATCCGTTTTCGTTTTCGTATTTTGTAAGTTTGCGAAACCTCACTAATACGGCGTACTAACGCCCCATATGGCGTTATAACACCCTATAGTGCGTTTTCTGTTTTGTGTGTATATCCCTTCATTTCGAGTAGTGAATTATTAAAATACTGGCAATATACTTTCAATATTATTAATATTGTCAATAAAATGAAAATATTCAGGAATCATAAGGCAAAAATTGATACCCCTTAACACGCCTCTGAGGGCATTTCCGGACATATAAGACCAACTTTCCGGGCGAAGCATGCACCAGACTCTAACCGCACCAGACTCTAACCGCCCCCGACCCCTTTTCCAAAAGTCTGCATTACTTATATTGTTTTTGTAAATTAATAAACAATACTACTAATAATCAAGTTATCAGAGTTACGTAAAAAGATTAGTCTATAATATCGACGATTAAGGCCTAAATATTAAACAAATTTAAACAACACTAGGCCTAGGGATAGTTCAAGATGGGTTGTGTGAGAGCTGTGTAAAAAAAATCTTGCAGATTTCTTTCTTATTATTGCGCCCCCAACGTTTATGGGATCGACAATTGACGGAGATGGTCAGTTTATTTTGGATTTTGGATGCTAAAAAGTGGTGTTAAGTTCACATTTTTCAGTCTGAAAGCTTAAAATTGTTGATTTACCGGGTCTACGACATCTTTAATTCTGCCTGTGTCTGTCGAAACTTACTAAAAGCAATAGTTGTATTTGGCTAGGCCTAACATTCTGTTAATCACCAACTCACACAGCGGGTGGGGTTCTTTCTGTGAGGTGTGGTGACGTCTCAACTGACAGGCCTAGGCTAGCCGGGACGGCTAGCCCAGATCAGCTGGTCGGCCCTGCTCTAACACTTCCCGTAGGGTCGCAATGTCTTATGTCTAGTCATGTATAATTATAAAGCCTAGCATACGTTAGGTACAGTTTTACTTAAGCAAAATAAAAATACGAGGATCTTCAAAAGGCCAGCAAGCAAGCAAGGCAGTCGCCTAGCTAGTATACTAGTCTAAGGCCTAGGCCTAGAGGCTAGCTAAGCCCGAGTACACTCTCTATTCGTTATTAATTATTGTTTGGCACATTCACACCCTAGCCCTACAGTAGGTTCAGTTAGGCTTGTGCCTACTACTAGAGGCCTATAGATTGTTAATATTAAATAAATAATAATATAAAATGAAATTAATTAAATAATGATTCGTAATTTTAATGAATAAATAAGTGATCATTGCATACAAATATGGTGTGCCTGAACCATGTTTTAATCAAATCTTTACTTAACCATTCTAGAAAATGTAATCTGCTCATTCGATATTACCTTCTCACCATGTCTTCAAAAACCGTCGTCTGCCCTCATTGTGGAGGTACAGATGTGGATTTCGATCAGGCTCGGGGCAATGCAGTGTGTGAATCGTGTGGTTCTGTTTTGGAGGATAACATCATTGTGTCTGAGGTGAACTTTGCAGAGAACAGTCTTGGTGGAACATCAGTGATCGGTCAATTTGTGTCTTCTGAAGGTACAGCAAATTTACAATAAACCATATGACCTCAACAACTCTTGGTTGAGAACTAGTGGGTGGGTTAAGCCAGCTTCTTTGATTCTTAAAACCATAGTTTATTTTCTGTTAAGGTAGAGATGTAAAGTAATTAACACAGATATAAAATATCAGTTTTCTCCCAATTGAAAAATTTCTATTGGTAAATTGTCCAAAATCATGACTTGTCAGGCTTAGCTTTTGGGTTGTATAGAACGTATTTACTTCAGTGCTCATGTTATACGTCCTATAATCCCCAATATTAATATTTTTATTAAAAAGTTAATTTACAGGTATAATAAAAAAATAAACTTGATAAAAAATACTGTATGTTATTAATGAACAATTTCAAGGGGAAAATCTCTGTAAAAGGCCAATGGCAGTGTCTACTGCCACACCCATGTGCCACTCAGACGTATCTGTTTTTGCTTCTTTGACCATTGATTTTATTTAATACAAAAATAAAATTTAACCCTAAATATTGGTCGATACAAGTTCAGTTACCTAAGAATTTCACCCTAGATATTCTTCCAATAAATAAATGATTGGGTAATTTAGAGTTCCCAGTTTCCAGAATTTTACTTGGAGTTTCCAGGATTTTCCCAGAGTCTCCAGGATTTCCCTGGAGTTTCCAAGATTTCTGATCCATCTCTTTGGCTTCAAGAAAGCCAACATTTTCTCCTGGAATTTGAATTTCTGAATGATTTCTCTGTTTTATGAAGTTTAGAACCAGTGCCTAAGCTGAGTTAAATTTTCTTACTTATAGAAGAAAATTGCAGAAATTAGGGTATTGCAAAAAGTAGGGTATAAAAGAAGTTTATTCAGCAAATAAGTGGTATTACAATGATGCAATTATGCACTTGTCAATTGTATTCCCAGCCCCTGGGTACTCAGGGACGGCCGAGACTTGCATCAAAATTGGCCGGAGATTTTAGCAATATTTTTGCCCGGGTAGGCCAGGTGTTTACCGGGAGTTGTCAGGGGATATTCACAATAAATATGCCCAAGTGGGCCAGGCATGTACCGGGGATTACTTTAATTGTGCCCGGATATGTCGGGCATTTATTTTTTTCATTTGAGATTTAACATACACATGGCCGGGGACTTAGCCGAGGACTACCAAGCAAGAATTGCCCGGCTGGTCGGGGACTTCACCGGGGATTTCCATATTATTATTGCCTAGCCTGTCCAGGACTTAACTGCGAATTAGCCGGGTGTTGCAACATTGAAATAATGCAACTTGATGCAAGTCCTGGCCATCCCCGGGTACCCAGGGGCCGGTAATACAATTGACAAGTCCATTACAATGATGCAGCCTACCAAGAACCTTTTTTTTGAGTGGGCTGAAGATGTCATAATTGTACAATTGGGGAAATGTGAGGTGTCATCAAAAAATGAGTTGTGTTCAAAAAAAGAACAAAATTGAGAAGAATTGTTAAATTCTTATAGAACATACTAAAAGGTTTGTTTTTTAAATTAAATTGATATTGAATTTTACCAGAGAAAAATAATTTTGAAATATTCATGTAAACACACTTTGTGAGAAAATCGATTTTTAAGATAAACAACTGTTGACTTGCTTCACTTTTTTCAATTGGTTTGAAAAATAAACTTTACAAAATGTAGATAAAAGATATGGTTATTGTAAATAAACATAAGCAGGATGTTTGTAATTATAAAATTTAAGTAATAAATTGGAACACAAACACAACAGTTTTTATCTTCATTTGTAGCCACACACTACATTTATTTACAAAAGATGGTCATGCACCCCCATATGAATAGATGTTTTGGTGGAACAACCACCCATCGTCAGTGAGCAAATCTAAGATAGCTAGAATGTATGTTAATGCTAGTAATTCGCTTCCCAACTGGCTTAGAAACCAAAAGGTACTGGGTGGATTTCTTGCCTCGAACAAGACATCCATTCATAGAAGCCTATGTGAAGAGAGACAATCTAATGTGGCTGTAGAGGTCGCCTAGACCAGTCTAAACTTCGGCTTGAAACGTTAGAGAAGATTTGAAAATGTTATTTAAAGAAGACTTTGACTGTACACATTAAATATTTTTGTATATAAGGGTTTATATGTTGTAGATGTACTTATTAAATTTTTATGATTAAGACTAGGTTTAAAGGTCACACTATGAGGACTTCTGTGTTCCATTTCTAATGATTAAAATATATAAAAATGATACCTTTAGGAACAAATTCTCTGCACTTGGATTCTTCCGTGGACAGGTTTCGGCTATATCTCATAGCTTTTTTTCACCACAACGGCGCCCACTTTTGATGAAGATAACTAGAGGCCCCCTATTGAGGGAGGGCTCTGATGCATCAGACAAGTCATCGAAATACATCAACATCATCCCAGTTTAAACAAAGACCCTGGTTTAGAATTGCCAGCAGTTTACTCCAGTCTCATCAGAGCCATTATGGTTCTAGCCTCCATGGTATCCATCTCCAGGAAATGGTAATTTCCACAAGACCATGCTAATTGGAAAACCCCTCCTCCAGTTATTATGCTCATAGAGATTGTCTTTTGCAGTGCATTTTGACATGATTTACTGTTTATTTTTTCAGGTGGAAAGTCACACACTCTAGGGGGAAACTTTCATCATGGCTTTGGTAAAGAGTCGAGGGCAATCACGTTGCAAAATGGTAAAAAAGGAATAAAAAATGTGTTTTTTACTGTCACTTTGTTAAAATTTCATTGGAGGGGATGGATGGAAAAAAGTTAACAATTACAAATATCTGTTTAAAGGTTTTTAAAGATGAGGGTATTGGCTATTTTTATATGTATCACGTCCATTACAATGGTTAAAAATTCAAAAGACGGAATTTGAGTGAATGAAGAAAATAAAGTACACACCAGTTTCCTTATTCTCTTGTAAGTGTGTTCTTTTATTGTCAATATGATATCAATGAATTGAGTATATGCGATCGTATATACAATTGTCTTTCAGACAGAACGGTTTTGGTTAATCACAATTTTAAAGGGGAAAAAGAAAACCCGCTCCTTCATTTTTGTGAAATTTGGGGGTGACAGATGACAGCAAACAAAGTTTTTATTAGGCCTTATTATTGAATTTTATAAATTGCATGTATAATGGTCACGTCTCCAAAATCCAAGTACAGTACCTTTCCTAGTGTCCATTGTCAAGTATTAAAACATGTTGGGATTCAATATTTCAACATTAGTTATGTCATCATCAAGAATGATGTATTACTGACGTTAATACACTGTAGTACTGCAGTTTAGCAGGGGTGAATTTAAGAAAGGGGAGCGGCCCCAGGCCCCCTTTCTGAAAGTAAAATATATAAATATTAACGTTGCCTTTGAAAAGAAAATATTCATCAAGAATTGACCCCTTAACACGCCCTGAGGCCATTTCCGGACATCTAAAGACCAAAATTTCCCGGACCCCAACTTTGACTCCCAGACCCTCTAAAACTTTCTACTCTCTAGGCATCCCCCCCCCCTTTTCCAAAAGTCTGCATCCGCCCCTGTTTAGTGAGAATCAAATTTGCGTAAATTTTTCATTGCTTTCATGATTTTGGTGATTTATAAACTGTCCAGTTTCAGGGGAAGATTTAGAAAGGGTGGGGGTGCCCCCTCTAATATTGTCAAAAGAACATGTTCTTGTACTTTACATGCACTGCCTCAAAAACTTACCCCATAAAATAAAATACAGGCAAAATGCAAACAACTGAAGCATATATAAGTTTGAAAACCCTGAACACGCCCATCCGAACGGGAATTCCCCCTTTCACACTATCCTGGATCTGCCCCTGAGCTTAGTGTGAAATACAGTTTTCTTGTGGGTTGGTTTTGGGAGAGTCTACTCTGTAATTTAAACAGAATAAACATCTGACTAGCTCATTAAATATTTTAAACACTGTTGAAATATGTGCAGTTACTGGAATTGACTTTTGTACATGTATGTAGACTGTTAAATCGTCCCTAATTATAAAATTGTTGGTACTTTCATTTCTTTTTTATATGAAAAATATAATATACCTGCCAACTCTCACCCATACGTGAGTCTCACGCATTGGGACCTATTTTAGACGTCTCACGCATACATACATTTTCCTATGTAATAGAATTCTCATGCACATACAATAGTTTTTCTCACAAACGAATAATTATAGAGCAAAATATGGTAGAAACAACAATCAAATGTGTTGTAATTTGGGCATGTGAGGGTTTTTTTTGCTTGTCAGATCAAAATTGAGGAACTGTAGCCCAGTGCCGGGGAAAGTCTCATGCTTTGCCCTCAAAAATAGTTGGCAGGTATACTGGAATAAAAATTGATTGAATTCATGATATTAGTTGCTACATTTTCAACAAAATAGGGTTTGCTTTTTATTTATTTACTTTTTAAAACGTTTATTTCAGTCAGATTCAACAGCCAGTACTTGCCAATTACAGAATGGATATTCTATATGATGCTTATAAACTAAGACAAGGTTTAGGCAGTGGCTTAGTCTGTCGTAAGACTGTTCTAGTGCCTGGTCAGGAATGAACCCAGGACCTCTGGGATTGGTAGGCAAGCATGTTAACCACCATGTTACAGCGCCACAACTAATTTATTTAAATTTCTTTTTAGGAAAACGAAAAATCCAAGCTCTTGGTGGGCAGCTGAAACTTAATACACATTGCATTGATACAGCTTACAACTTCTTCAAAATGGCTGTCTCAAAGAAACTTACAAGAGGGCGCAAGACAACCCATATTGTTGCAGCATGCCTTTACCTTGTTTGTCGTACAGAAGGAACTCCACGTATCCTGCAAGATATAAATGTTATTCATGGGCATAGGCTAGATTTGCCTTGTGTGCATATAATGCATATTTAGAACTAAATTGTTCATTTTAATTGTTTAAAGCAGACTTAGTGAAACTAATTAATTTGTGGGCGAGGGTTTCCCGACATTCTAGGGAAACCAAAAAATTTATATCTGGCAACCATATTGTTAAATTCAAGAACTGGCACTTTTTTATATATTGGTAAAGACTTATAAGGGGACTAGTTAAATTTATTTTATGCAACCATAATTTTAAAATAAGGTTGCCTTATGACAAGCAATTATTTAAAAATTTTCCCTGTTATAGCTACCAACTTTAAAATTTCTGAAAAGATATTTTAATTTATACTCAATTAATAAATTTATTATTATACATACTTCATGTGTAAATGCTAGTTACTATTATTATTATTATTATTAACAAGAATGACATTCTTATAAGGTGTGTCTTTTTCCTGACTGAAAGACACCAATCAATGAAATGACCAAAAGATAAATAAAAAAAGATGTCTTGGGATAGAATTGAACCCATAAATTTAGGATTGGAAGCCAGGTATCTTAACTAAAAAGCCACAACAGATTGCAAATAATTTTTAATTATAGCCTTTAAACTGTTTCCCCACATCAAACCTTTTACCATGATCCAACAGACAATTTCTTCAAGTAGTTTTCTTCTTTCTTTCTCTTCTAGAAGTTTTCACCACTCGTCGGTCTCATCCTTTGGTGATTTTTTACTGTATTATTTTTTTATATGATTGGTATATTTATTTCATTGTTCCACCATTTTTATTGAGAAAAATTGCCTCATTGGAAGGCAAGCAACTTTCACCAAGCTACGTATAGAGTATGCATTATTTACAACTAAGCCTTTTGACTGTTTCCATATATCAAAACTTCATTCATGTTTATCATTTTTTGCACATAATAAATACATAGGTGGATATAAGATTTTGTGGTTGTGTGACACTGAGTGAGAACCTACATTTGAGAGTATAGTGTATGTAAGGAGGTGGTGTTTGCTGGAAGGATGAGAAGATCTTTTTTATTCCTGTAAAAAGTAAGCAAATAATTCTCTTTACAAAATGATTTGCCTTAATATTTTCTCAGATATGCTGCTTGACTTCAGTGATTTATTACAGGTATGTGATCAGTCATCCATTAGAGGTTTTTAGTTTTTTGTTTTTAGGTAATTGAAGAGATTTGAACCAGGGCCATTGATATTGGAAGTCCAGTATCTTGACCATTGATCCACCATTCCTTCCTCACTAATACAGGAAAGCTTTAAGTATTTTTATAAACCAAATTGCTTTTTTCTATCAATTAAGTGAATGATGGAATTAAGCTGAACAAATCTTAGTGCTTTATGAAGCTTGATCCTACAATCCTGTGGTTGGAAATCAGACCTCTTCTCAATTGAGCTATGTAACTCCATATGAATTTTGTGTTTTTTTAAAATTTTAACCCAGAATGTTTGGATTGAAAACCATTATTTAAATCCTCATGAGATTCTAGTCTGTGACAGGGTTTGAACCCTGAATCTTGTGATTGGAATCCAAGCATCTCAACCAATAAGCCACAGCTTACCATCAAATTTGTGGCAGAGCCAAGCCAAATACGTTGCAAAGCTAGTTTTCAAAAATAGGCAAAAATATTTCGAAAACATGGTTTAAATATTAAACTTTCATACTACATAACTCTGCTTAGTTAATGTATACTGATAAGCAATTTTCAAATGTAGTTTTCTCAAAACTTATATTTTGAATGTTTGAACATTGATTGTTGATAACTTCGCAAGGAACCATCGTATGAAACTGATTTTTTTGCATGTTAAGGATAATAATGAGTAGTTTCATACGCTATAAATAACTCAATTTTCAATTTTTCGACTTCTGTCTCATTTGGCTTGGCTCTGCCACATTTAGAAGAGCATTTAGTTCTCATTGTAACTTATTTCAATATAGTCAATAAAATACAAGCTTCAAAGCGAGGTTTACAATGCTATTCATAATGGCTTAATGTAAGGTGATTGCATTCAGAATGAGGTATTTTGTTCAAATCCCAAATAGATGATTTTTAAATCACTTTATAGTCTATCTAATGGATACATGCATATTTTATAGAAGCATCATTCATATTTAAATTAGTTTTGAACAGAATTTTAGTAATTATGTGCACTATCTCAAATGGAATTATGAAACTATTTTCCCCCTTAATTTTTCTATTGTTTTTTTTTGTCTAATTTCCAACATACAGTAAAACAATTTATATTTAAAATAGTTTTTATAATATTTAATAACATAATTTTATTTTTTTAATTAATTTTCTTTTAATTTCTACAGTTCAAAATTTCCAATACTTATGTTTTTTATGCATCCTATCTATTCTTGCTAATTTTTGCTTTTCCATACCTTGCTAGTTAGTGTTATTGTTTGGCTTACCTGTAAAAATTACAATTTACCAGTAAAAGTTGGTCCCATGTACAGCATGGCTCATGTGTACATTAAAGAATGCATGCCAGTGCACTCTTCGAAAAGAAAGTAGGGGATTGTCTCCCTGTGTACTGCCCAATCACCACCAGAAGGATCCCACTGGAAATAAGTCCACTTCGTACTTTCGTGGGGTATCTATGGTGTTTACACTGAATAAATAAAATCAAATAAAAAAAAATAATGAGGTGATAATAGTTAAAAAGTGCTCATAGAGCAGTTCTCTAATGCAAGTTACTCAGAGGGGTCTGTTTAATGGATTTCCATTTGTCATTGAAGGTGTATGCTTATTGTCAGGTTTAAGTGCTAGATTAGTGTTTTTAAATTTTTGTATTTATTTTCTATCTTACATATTTGTTTGCGAGCTCAGAAACCTATATTTTTTTGTCTTGCATCTAAATATTTTATTATTATTATTATTACAGACTCAAACAAGTCTTATAATATTTTGTCCTATATTTTGTTTACAGGTGAATGTTTACACCCTTGGGAAAGTATACCTAAAGTTGTCTCAGGAACTTCACATCAACGTTGCTGCTATTGGTATGTTAATTCAATTAAACAATCTTTGTAATTCTAACTGCATGCTTGTTGAAGCAAAATTGTAAAACATATAAATCATGTACTGTAGTAACTAAATAATTTTCATATTTTGTACTTGTGGTGCCAGTATCAAGGGCACCCGGTTATAAAACAGAAATAAACGAACAAGGCCAGGGGCGGATCCAAGATCCACCGAAAGGGGGGGTGGGGAGGGCACTTCCAGATCTGGGTGGAAGTTTTTTATTTTATTCAAAATTGTGCAAAAAAAATGTATTTTTTGGTTTCAAAAGGGGGCCCAGGTCCGTTGGGCCCCCCTCCCCTTGAATCCGCACCTGAACAAGGCCATCTAATTTTAACAATGATCAGAGGCATCCAGTCTTTCTGAAATGGGCTAGAGGCAGGATGGTGATGGGGCTGCCTAGTGCTCCTGCTTATGTCCATAGGCAGAAAATGAATGAATGACTGCGAAAAGGGGGAGCTTGCACCCCTAGATCTGCCCCTGATAATGCGGTCTATTGCTGGGTAGGTTATGTCAGAATGGTTATTGTCCATGGTCATACTCAGGGCCATAGCCAGAGTTGAGAAACAGACAAGACGAAGTCTGTGGGTCACGTAGGATTCCAGGGACTTGAACCCTCTGTTGGAGGTCAGAAGACGAGTCCCCCTTAAAAAGCCAAATTTTGAAATTTCAGACGAGGTGCATCATGCTGGCTATGGCACTGAGACCAAGCCCCAAATTTCATGAGTAAATTCTTTCTTCTTGGACCCATGTCTGGCAAATGTGAAAATGTAACCAACTAAACAAACTCAATTAAACTGCTCAAAGCTCTCAAAATTGTTACTGAAACTGAGGATTGTGCAAATAATTTTCTTTAATGTACTGTATTTATGTCATGTATAAAATAGACAAAAGCTGTGAAGCTGTGTTTTTTGCACCATAGTTATGAATGAATCATTTATATCCCACAATAAACAATACTGTATATAACTCTAATGTTTCTGCTGAGTAGCTGGATATTTTGTTTACATTGGTGGATTTAAATGGGGCCAGACCAGCTCCATCTACCCCTTTCAGAAAGTAAAATGTATCAATGTTATTAACATGGCTATAAAAGGAAAAATATTCAGCAATCATCAGACAAGAATTGATCCCTTAACATACTCCTGATGCAATTTCCAAACATCTAAAGACCAAAATTGCCCAGGGGAGCATGCTCCCAGATCCCCTAAAACTTTGACTCCATGCCAGCCCCACTTTTCCAAAAAACTGCATCCGTCCCTGGTTTAGTTCTTGTTGTGTGGGAGTCTCATTTAAACAGTGCATTGGTAGTATTTTTTTTTTGGACAGTTCACTTTTGGAGCATCAGTTTTACCTATTTATATAGGTTTTCTGATCTGAAAACGTTGAAATATCCTCAGTTTAGTCTGAAGTTCGGTTTTGGGAAAAGTGGCAGTAAATTGTGGGGAAACAATATTTCGCAGCAGTGAGCAAGAACATAAATGTCTTTCTTAGTTAATGTTCCTGAATTTCTTTTTTTAATTGGGAAAATACTGTAATGCACAGACACACACAAGGAAAGCATAATGAAAGAAATCTACACTACATAATGTGTTTATTGAAATTGACAGGATCAAAGAATAAATACTGGTTGCATTAAAGGTGTATTGTCACTTGAAAATGAAAAAAAACTTAACAACATTAATTTTTAAATTAACATGCTCATATTAATGTTTTTACTTCGCAGTGATATTCCCAATGCTAGTGCGTGACATATTCCTAAGGAAAATTGTTGATTTAAAAATAAATGGCAAAAAATTTTTGGGTGTGCAATATGTTAGCCTATATAATTGGGAGGGGAAAAATTGGTAATTTGCATAATTGTGACATCATATGTTGTCAAAAGCTATTTTTTGATTTTTCATTGAACCTGTGAAAAAATAATTTTTCTCCAATGAATTCTTATTGGATTCTGATTTTACCTTGAGTCATGATGCAGATGCACACGATGAAAAAACCCAAAAGTTTGAATCATTTCAACATTTTATAATAAAATAGATGCAACTCAACATTTGTTGGTAAAATCATGAAAAAACGAAATTTAAAAAAAAAACAATGTAAAATATAGAGCGGTCATACAATGAAGGAGATTTTTTTTTGCGAAGTATTGCAAATGTCTCAAAGGTGTTAGGGAAACTGAATAGGGCGCATTATAGTATAAGCAAATATTTTTAAAGAATGATTTATCTTGAGGCCCAGTACTACTGCCCCAATGGCATTTAACAACATTGTTTGGGGCCTGGTCTTACACAGTGAAAGGGAAGTAAAGTTTATAAAACCAAATGCTTGTCATTTTTCAAGTTACAGTATATGTCTGATAATAGAAAGTTCTCAGAACCATGAAGGAAATACTTCATAATTCTATATTAGTTTAAGCCCTGCTTTTTCTAAGCATGCTTGTGTAATTGTTGGAAAACTAATTAATAATAAATTCACAAAGATTCTCTATCTTTAACTGTACAGGAGTTTTGCAAACATGTTTTTTCCTTAATGATTTTAACTCTTAAAATAAACAGATTCACTTGTTATATTACTTGGGCTGAAATAAAGTTTATAAAACCAAATGCTTGTCATTTTTCAAGTTACAGTATATGTCTGATAATAGAAAGTTCTCAGAACCATGAAGGAAATACTTCATAATTCTATATTAGTTTAAGCCCTGCTTTTTCTAAGCATACATGTGTAATTGTTGGAAAACTAATTAAAAATAAATTCACAAAGATACTCTGTCTTCAACTGTACAGGAGTTTTTGCAAACATTTTTTTTAGATTTACTTGTTATATTACTTGGGCTGATGAAGCTGATATTTTTATTTGACCATACTTGTTACATACATCAGATCATATTCGTACGACGGGAGAAAAAATTCTTCCACTGTTTTCACACTAATTAGCATATGTTTTCCAATATTTCCAACGCAAAATAAACTAGAACTGAACTCGTCACTTTGACGAGTTAGCTAATCTGCAGTTGCTTTTAGTTAAATTCACGCTTACACTATGATGACGTAGTCAAAATGCAAAATGAATGGAAAAGAATTGTTCTTTCCAAAAAGAAAATTGTCTCCGCCATAACATACTGAAATTTAAATGAAATTCGACGAATAATAACGCAGATATGCCGAAAATTAATAT
>JAOTQE010095713.1:0-14313 GCA_025631205.1 Nesometra sesokonis
TTTTGACTTGGATGAATATTAGTTGAACCATACCTACATGGTTGAACTTAATAAAACTTACCAGGTTACTTTTACCAAGCAGGAAAGTCCAATGCGAACAGCGCGACTTGGCTTAACTTTACAAGTCATATTACAGAATGGAATTACCTTCATTGGTCAGTTAGGTACACCTGAGAGTTGTGGTTTATTTTACGAATGTTACCATAGCTTGAGATACATGCCATCGTGACAGGACTCAATATTTCAACATAAATTATGTCATATTTCAACAAATTATGTCATCATCATTCCTTTATGTCGAAATATTGAATCCTGTCACAATGGCGTGTATCACATTACTTGGAATATGCATTATACTTTCTTACTTGAAGTTGATGAGTGGACCTTTCAGATTACCAGCTTGTGGTAAAACTAACCATGCCAAATAATCTAGGTGTAAACAATGGTAAAATTTAACCATTATATGTTACCAATTGTCTTGGTAAAATATCCCATTTTTAATTCAGTGCAATTGCGGCTTTAGAGACATGCATTATTATTGATTTGATACACATGCAATAATTATTCTTCAATAGGCCTTGTTATTGATATCCAAGTCCTCTATCGATCCTATAGTTTATTATCTATTGTTGTCCCATCTTCACCGACGTGTTCTTGTGAGCTGTTGTATTTTATAATTTATCATTATTTAGGATTATCTTATCATTTTATTAGTTAGTTCAAGACCAATATTCAGTTGCATAAATTTTATGTTCTATTGATTGTTAGTTTTAGCATTTTCAATTGGATTGTATAAACTAGTAATGTAAAACTGAAAGGTAAACTTTTATTTACAAGTATAATTGTCACTACGAAGACTTCATGTGTTCCATGTATAATGATTAAAATAAATAAAAATAGGAAACCTTTCGGAACAATTTCTCTGCACTTGATTTCTTCTGTGAACAGGTTTCGGCCATATCTCATGGCTGTGATTCACCACTATTGGTGGTAAACAATTACTTTAATTAAATATGTGTTTTACTAAACTTCTATTCCTTTCATGTAAAAGAAAATATGGAGTCATGTAGGGACCTCATCTCAGCCATGGTGTGGTAAGAAAGTTTTCTGCTTTGTTCAGATGTTGCAATTTCAACTAAATAGTACCACTTCCGAGCATCTAGATTTGCCATTTTCTAATATTTTCACACTGTGTCCCGAGAAGTGTGCTTTGTTTCCTTCAAATGATAAAATTTTTATGTCTTAATTTGTATAAGAGTGTCAGTTTAAAGCATTTGGGGTATTATGTTCTAAAATTTCGCCAACCATGGTGGGTCTAAATGTAGATTAAACTATGCTCTCCCTTTTTTAATTTCTGGACTCAACCCTGCCTAGCGAATCCCTTTAAGCAACCCTGTATATGGGTCTGCCTCTCCTCTCATGAATAGTCTTATTACAAATATCACAAATATATGTTTCCTATGGAACTTTAGGTTGCTTACACTTGATTTTACAATTCATTAGTAGACATAGATGTACGCCAAGTCAAATTACTGTACGTTTAAAAAGGCCAACAAACCCAAGTAGGGGAAACCTACCATTGGTTCCAGCTGAAACCACTGTTGCTTTAAACTGTTTATTCTCAGACTAACCATTGATCTAGGTAGTCTACAACAGACATCATTCAGTCTGTCAAATAACATTTAGACTCTGTTTTAAGATTTTTAAATTAGGTACTACTGTAGAAGTGCTCAAGAAAAAAAAAATCCTGCTAAGGAATCGAGATTATGCATAGATAGTTGAGTTAGCTAACGTAAGCAGTCTGCCCGAGGCAGTGTATCTGAAAATGCATCGTT
Source organism: Nesometra sesokonis (assembly GCA_025631205.1). NCBI lineage: Eukaryota > Metazoa > Echinodermata > Crinoidea > Comatulida > Antedonidae > Nesometra > Nesometra sesokonis. The sequence continues at coordinate 1,836 of JAOTQE010095713.1, forward strand.
CCACGGCAGAATTAAAGCAATAGTAGGAGAAATATAAAAGACATATGACGAATAACATTAACAAAGTACAACATTGGAAAATATACGTCTGGATTTAAATGTTTCAGTTTTAATTTTCCGTGTTTACTAATGGTTGTCGGTTTTGATTCTTTTGATGGATGTCATGCATTGCTTGCCCCCGAAGCTGCATCCTATGAGATGCTTTACTTTCAAATTGTCTCTGGCACGCCGGATACAACTTTGCATACTCAACAGTTATTCTTTGCTTAGAAAAGAATTGTTTATGTATTTTAAATGTGAAATAATTTTGTTTTTGCATTCCATATTTTAGATTCTTTAATATATTTTTTTATTTCAGAGATTTGTATTGTTATATATTCATAGTTGATTAAGTCTGATGTGTGGAGTAATTTCATATGCATTGCTTTTTAACAAGCAGTCAGATTTTCTTAGACTTTATATTCCATTTTACTCCATTTTTAACTCAACTTTGTCAGTTATTACCTCCGGTTTGACGGAACTCTACAACTACCTGTCCAATTGATTAAGTAATGGATCTTTTTGCGGTTATAATCTGAAAATTTTGAGGGCGCTCTGATTAATCGGTTTTGGTGATACTTGGATTATAAAACAATTTTTTTTTGTAGTCCCAAAAATTGAACCCACAAGTTTATTTCATTTCAGGTTATAAGTCAAGCATATTACCCACTCGGGTAACTGACCCTCGACCTTATAAAAAAGTTTAATAAATATATAATGAACAATCAAATTTTGTAAAAAAGAGATAATTCACAACAGGATTGAACCTGTAATTTCAGACTACAGTACAAGGCAAGGGTTTTACCCGTTCTAAAACTTGATAATACAACAGTGTTTAGAAGGAAACAACAAACATTCAGATACTTGTTTAAAAGAGATATAAATTATTGGTCGACGAAAACATGAATTTCATTAAGGAGGATGGCACAGAGCTGGAGCTTGTTGAAATACGAGTACTTGTTATTAAATTTATTTAAATTTTCTTTAGAAAATGAACATTAAGACTTAGCAATCCCACAGACCTCAGTGTGAAATTTAAAAAAATTCTTTTAGTTACAAGAACCAAAATATTTTAATGGATTAGATACTTCTATTCCAAATTCTAAGACATTTTTAAATTTTTAGAATTAAACTAAAATCTTTCATGCTCAACAATAAAATATTTTTATTTTCTTTTATTTGCTTCAATTTCAAATCGATATTTATTATTACTAATAATATTAAAAGCCAAATTTTTATATATTTTTAAAAGACCGCTCACCAGCTCCGCACTTTAACTGCAATTTTGGAATGTGAAAGCCGTCTTCCATTAAATACTCTACCACAAGTGTGATATATTTGTAGTTTTGACAAGGCAGTCTGGAAGAGAAAATTAGCTAAAAAGAATTTTTAAAATGTTCATTCGTACACACTAAAATTATTCTAAAATTGGAAAAGAATAAATAGATTTTAAATTGAAAATAAATAACTGTATTATGTCACTGTAACGAGAATCAAACTCAGGAGTTTCATCTTATTAGAGTGGTTATGTTAAATGTTGTCTTAACCGCAATGCCACCAAAGCGTGTGATATCTCCAGGTCTATTTAGAGTTCTTGGTATTTTGTACTGTTCACTAGTGAAACGCATGTTTGGCTTTTTGAGTCTAGGGGACAACCTGGGGTGTACCTTGAAAAAGGTCAATGTGTGTTTGTTGGAAATGCTGTCTACAATATGTACAAAATTTCATGCATGTTCATTCAAAACTGGCAATGCTGGATGCTTTTAAAGTTGTGATCGCAACAACAACACCAACAACAACAACAACAACAATAAAAACATCATGAGTGAGGTTCTAAGGTCTGCTTCGCACGGACCTAAACAATTCCTTGTTTCTTAATGTAATATAGATAATACTTTTTAAAATTTATTTGTAATGTTATAATAGTAAATAATAAATTGAATAAATTCAAATTCAATGGCTGTTGTTTTCTCTTCTTTTATATTTTAATGATGTATATCATTTCCACCTTTTTAATCTATAAGATATTTGGTGTGGGAATTCAAGATTAATTTAATTTTTTAAGCAAATCCGAATTTGATGTGTCTTTCATTTTAAAGCATATAACATTCATTCTCTCTATGTGACTGAATTTTTACCGATTTAGCAAAAGAAAAATAGCAATTAATGTTTTTTCAAACTAAATTTAATTTAATATTTTCTTCACGTAATTTAAGTGAATTTATTAATCTGAGCGATGTCTCTGGATTTCGATCCTGAATTCTAATCTATATTCAACAATAACCTTAAAAAAATCAGTAGCCATGGCGATGAATTGTCAATTTTAATGAATGTTGATTGATTGATTGTTAATTCCACATCGTCCATTCATGTTACTGACCAAGACTGTGATTACCCCTAAGGTGTGTATACTGAATACAAAATAGCAGAACCTCGCTTACTTTAAATTAATCACATGATATTTGATAATTTATAATCGATGCTGTAATTTTAATCTTTTTAACCATGAGGAATGGAATTAACGAGCGTATTGATAAATATGGTTTATTAAGTTTTTTTATTTTTAATGTTCGGTTGAATAAATTCAATTTATAGATTTACAAGGTAAGAATGCGTCTTGTATAATTTTACTAGGGTAATGGGATTTTCTTGCAGTTAAATATTTATTTGCATTTCTAAACTGAATCAAATTATTGCTGTAATAACAGATTTACAACAAAAACATATCAATCAATTTTATGACTTAAAGTGAGTTTTGTAAAAGTTAGCTGTTCATGGACTTCTTTATACTTTTTAATTAGTTGTTTTAATGACTTATTAGATGCGGAAAGCGTCTCTATAAACAGCTTTTCAAAATTGTCTGTCTGTCTGTCTATCGATCTTGTCACGCACGTTTGTGACTATTTGCGTTTACCAGTAGTTCTTATCCATATATAATTTCTGATAACCAGCATTGTATAGGTGTCACTTTAAATATCTACAAGATATGAAACAATTAATTAATCATAAACTGGTAATACATTGAATTAAAATATCGTTATAAATACACTTTTAAAAAATGCTTACTTACTTATTAAAACTGAATACAATATATTATTTTTTGTTTCTGGAGTTATGCAAATTGCGAATAACGCCTCAGGCTATTACACTCGGCGACTTTTGCCTCAGGCGTAGTCGCAGAAATTTGAAATTTGCATAGAAGATGATGTTAATAGTATAAAAGCAAGCACTAGTATACAGAACCGAATCCATTCGATCACTGGCCTTGCTTGTATAGTTGGACCGGTAGCCACACTCTAATCTTCAATCGCCTTGTATAGGCGGTTGTAGAATAGGAGTACTAGCCCGGTTTTGTTGGCTGAATAAAAGTGATGGTGTGCAGTTGGTGGCACTGACCAGTTACAACTACTGCACACAGCTTTCCGCGTCTTATTGTCAGATCGACTTGTTTTTATTATTGTTGCAGAGTTTATTGGTAATTGCTCTTGATGACATCTGTAGTAAAGACAATTCAGTAAAAATAGTTGACATTTATACTATAAAGGTTTATTTTTTTGAGTTCGGTTCAACAATATTTTAGACAGTGGGTCGATAGAAGATGTAGAATTTCAGGGTTTACAGATCAAATGATTAAATTGGAAGATTTGTTGTAGGCATCCATTGGTGATTTAGTGTACCTACTGATATACTTCCATATTTTTTGGGTGTCAATGCGTGAAATAAAAACCCTGCATCCGACGCTGGGTTGCATTTTCTCATATTTTGATCTGACAAGCAAAAAAAGAATAAGAAAAACCCCATCTGGCCATTTTTGGGCAAATTTCATCCAAATTACCACTGCTTTCAGGGCCATTTTTACTGTGTTTTGCTTTGTGTTTTCTCATGCATGACAAAAAACTATTTGCATGACTGTCTATTGCCCAAAAATGACCAGATTGGGTTTTCTTTTTCTTATGTGTGAGTCGCATGGCCGAAACGTGAACCATAGCAATAACAACAGCATGGGTTCGAGGCCCGCTCGCACCATGGTTTTGGTGGTGGAACAAGTCTTCTCGGATAAGGACTATAAATCGTAGGCCCAGTGTACACATACAGCTTATGTGCACTATAAAGAACTCAGTACACCTTTCGAGTACTATTAAGTATAAGGCGCTATATAAATCAATAACTATCATTGTTAGTATTATTGTTATCTATTATCCATGAAGTTTCTGCTAATGTGTGAGAAAAATTATCTACGCATGCAACATCCAAAAAAGTCCAAATGCACGCATATTATGCACGAGAGTTGATAGGTGTATTCTAGTGATTGAAAGTTGAAAAATGACAGTAAAGTTGAAATATCCAGCAAAAGGGGATAGGGGCGGGGCACTTTCCCATGTCCGGGTGGGCTTGGTTCCTGGTTTTTGTTTTTCACAAGCAATAAAAACAAAATAATCTTATTTTCGTGTTCTGGTACCTTGTTTATGGTATGCATGGCATATGTGTCTATTATTTATTTTTAGTGTAAATTTTAAACCCAGTGCTCCCAATATAAGAGGGATACACATGTGTTTTGTTTTGTTTTGTCTCGCTGGCTGCAGCACTCTCCAACTTCTTGTTTTCTCCATTCAATCCTTCCCCACTCTCTTTTACTGTACTCTTTCTGACCTCCACTCTGATATAAAACTTGTAATCATAATGTAAATATTGTTTTAATTCTATTAAGTGTAATATTATTGTTGTATATCTCTATTTTTTTTCCGTATTTTTTATGCAGATAATTGCCGTAGATGGGCATCCATAGCAAATAAAGAGTAAAGTTAAACTTTCGGATGTAATCAAAAAATGATCATAAATGTTGCAAAATAATTTAATTAATTCCAAGCCAAGTCTTTACACAATTGAGCTTTATCATGTTATATTTCTGCCATTTATGGTCATTGTAGAATCGGGAATCTGTAAAAAAAAAAATCTGTAAGAACATTTATTACACATCCCTGGAATCAGCATGCAAGTTAGTTAAAACACAGATTTTAGTAAAACTTTGAGTAAATATTTGGAAGTCTTTTGGAAACTCTTGCCGAAATGTTGCAACATAATTCAATAAATTCCACAATCTATAAAAATTACTAAATATTCTTAACATTACCGTACAATATTAATAACTACCTCTCTAACTTCCTGTGTTTCTTTGATTCCCTGGATACAATCTAACATTTCTTTTAATCATGTGCCGATTAAATTTGTTGCGTATTCATATACTCTATGCATATTTGAGTCATGCCTTAGGGATGTACCCTTCTATTTAATTCAATTTTTCATAAACTCATCTATAATGCAAAATTAATTACGAATCCCAATTTACTTCTCTAATGGAATTGATAAGAGTGTTCGTAAGTTTGTCTTGTGAAGTGTTTCAAGTATTTATTAATTCAAAACTTAACAGATGAGAAGATCAGAAACCGGTCAGAGAAAGTATGCCTTGCAGTGCTTTAATACTAAACAACTTTATTAATCATTGTTAAATTAATAGTATAGTGTATGATATATTGATAAATAGTCGCATTGTAGATTGGTGTTTCAATTTTTACCATTGTTCTTGTTTGAATCCTTGTAGTGTTTTGATATTAAACAACTTTATTAATCATTTTTAAAGTAATAGTATATTATATACTAGTGGTAAATAATGGAATTAAGTTATTCAGGAATCGAAAAATTTAAAATCGAGCTATTCAGGAATTATTGGTATAGTCAAGGAAGTTGTTCACTATAAAACCTCCTTGGTATGGTACAGTAAGTTAGTGTTTCAGATTGTACTAAGGGTCTGGTTTGAATCCTAGCAGTCTTTAAAGATGTATTGTCACTTGAAAAATGTCAAAAATTAGATTTTGAAAATGACTTGCTTATCTTGAAGAAATACATAAGTTATGATGATGACACCAGAAATTAGGTTATTTAAAATTTATTTACCCCCAATATTGCAACTTAATATGCTAAAAATGAGCAAAAAACATCAAAAAGGCTGGAAGCCTCTATATTTTAGATAATTTCTTACTGTAAAAATCTTGTTAAACAATTTTTAAATACACTAATTTCTATTCTCCAGTTCTTAACTTTGATGCTACTTTGATATGATCAAGTTAATTTCAAAATTAATTTTGATGATTTTTTGGTCATTTTTAGGTGACAATATGTCTTTAATACTAAACAACTTTATTATTGTTAAATTAATAGTATAGGATAACACTGATAGTGACATTGTAGGTTGGCGTTTCAGTTGTTACCAATGTTCTGGTTCAAATCCTCGCAGTGTTTTGATATTGAACATCTTATTATTAATTGTTAAATTAATAGTAAATTATACATTGATAAATGTAGCAGAATCAAGCCAAATGAAGCATAAGTCGAAAAATTTAAAATTGAGTTATTCAGGAATTTTGAAAGTACACATTATTGGTATAGTACGGTTAGTTAGTTTCAGATGTTATCAAGGGTCTTGAATCTTTACAGTGGTTTGATTCTAAACAACTTTATCATTAACGATTAAATTAATGGCATTATAAATTGATATAAAGAGGTATTATCCAGTAATTTAGTGTTGCAGATACATTGATAAATAGTGGCATTATAGATTGGTGTTTCAGATGGTACCAAGGGTCTGGTTCAAGTCGTCGCAGTGCTTAGATACTAAACAACTTTATTAATACTAGTAATAGTATATGATACATTCATAAACAGTGTCGTTGTAGGTTGGTTTTCAGATGTTACCAAGGGTCTGATTTGAATCCTCACAGTGTTTGATAAAAAAGCAGCTTACTATAAAATTGTTAAATGCACTAATTTCTGTTCAAGTGTTTTTACTTTGATATTACCTTAATATGAGCATTTTATTTTTACTTTGTAAGATTACTTTTTGTGGTGTTGTAAATTGCAGTTTTCTGCGTTACAGTGCTTGTCAATCTGGCTGATAAAAAACAGAACACGAGGTCATTGCCATGGTGATACAGTATAATTAGTTGGCATACAGGACAGATTTTTACCACCTGGGAAAGGATTTGTCATGTGACTAAAAATTACTATTATCCAAATGTATTTTTAATAACTAGTACACAATTAGATTACCAACACTATGTATGCTAAAACTTGTAACAATCAGCTTTTAGGAAAGTAAACGTTTAACTGTTTACAAACTATCGTGAAATCCGCATAAAAGAGTCACACACACTGTAACCTTGAAAGACGACTATAATAGTTTCTATTTTGTGTTAAATATGAACCAAAAATTGATGTTGATAATTTTTTGGTCATTTTCATTTGAGAGTTCATTTTAAAAACAATTTAATATGCTGCTTTGCCTTAGTAATTTATTGCATTGTCTTTATGTGAACATCTTTTTTTTGTGGATCAACTATTAATTGGGTATCATTTTCATATTTGCAATTTTCAAACAGTAATCAGAAGCTAGCTCTAATATAATGACCCTCTCAATTTCACCCAAACAAATCCTACTTGCTATATAAATAAATATCAAATTCATGTTTATGAATCTGATATTAATTTCAATTCAACAGCTCGCATGACACACAGGGCGTTGGTAATTCCTACCCCCAAAACTTTACTCATTTCAGATGGATGAGCATGACAAACACAGCCTACAGTCTCGATTATTTAGTTACGCGGAGCGCGATTATTTGTCAGCTGGCCGGTGAAAATTATTCACAAGGCAGAAAGTCAGCTCTTTGTATTCTATGACTATTAAATTTGTGTAAATTTATATGAATGTATAGGTAACAAATGATTGTTTTTTATGAATGCACAATAAATTGCTTTGTAAATGATCATGCGTATCATTTTGATGATTAAATGCATCATAAAATTGATATGTGATAGAGAACAAATAAAAATCTCCCATTCCTGCTATCAAAGGCACGCATAGGGCAGGGTTTAATCAATTGAGCTGAATAATATAACAGAATACTGAATTTATGTAATACTATACAACATAATAGAATGATTGAATATTGATGATGCCGGAATCCACTTCGTATACTAAATGCATCAATTATCTTTAAAGTGATATTCGGCATCCTACATTTGTAACTTACAAAAAAAAAAACTCTGAACGCTTTAGTTGTTGCTTAAAATGTCAACCATAAAATTTTAAGCCCACAAAATGACTTTAATAAAAATTAAGAATTTTGAATAGAAGTTCTAAAATTACCTCCTCTGCTATCCAATTCACTTCAATTTAATTGCTGCAAAATGTGAGAATCCCCCTTCTAAAAATCTTCAAACACGCATTAAAATTCTTCTATTATGTCCCATCAATCAGATTGTCCATGCCCGTGTTGTATACAAATTTATTTGTGTGAACTTTAATTCTACTTATATTGGAGAAACCAATAAAAGACTTTCAACATGGTATGGGCACCCATTTTGAACTTCTCAGGCATACATCGATTTTTCTAATGAGTTTGAAGAATTCTCACGCATTAGATTTTTTTTTAAGTAAGAAGAATAAAGTAAAATATGCTAAAAAGGAACAAAAACACTCACAATTTAGGTTTTTTTTCTAAGGAAAGTGGATGCAAATCATGTCAAATTTAGATAAATCATTTTTTTTTTGCTTGTCTAATCCAAAGTCTGGTACATGGAGCCTGGCGCCAGCGATAAAGGTTGTCTCGCGTATTGGAGTAAGAAAAAATTGGCATGTATACTAGTATACTAGTAAAAAACTCAATACACAATTGTCACTGTCAGTGACATTGATACACTTCACAACTTAAAAAAATAAGAAAAACAACCACTGTTCTTCTCAAAGGTTTTTTTTTGTCTTGATTATGTTGTGTTGTGTTACGATAGCCCTCTGATAATATCGGTTAATGTCAAACCAGGTTCAATGTGATAATAAAAAAAATAAGAAGATGCTTAGAATCGTGAAAATTGTGTTATTGAAATTGCAAAATGAATGATTGTGTATGATTGGAGGAAGACATTCCTGGTAGTTCTTTTTGAAAAAAACACTGTTAACATGGTAGATAATGGTAGCTACAAGGTAGATAAAGGTAGTTAACAAGATTAACCCTATAAAGACTATTATATCAAGGGATACTACCAAGGATATGTCAGCAATGCTCTACAAGTATATATAGAAAAATACAGCCATTATTTAGAATAAACCTTTAGGTATTAATAACATCAACAGACAGGGCAATTTTACTACCTTACTAGGTAGTTTTCTGTGGTTCTAGGTAGATTTTCATAGTTATTTAACATGGTAGATCTAGCTAGTCAGAGCTGGTCAGAGGGTATTATTTTTTCAAAGGGTTAAAACAACTTTATGGGTGACGCATAAAACCAACCATTGCTTTTGAGTTTAGAAAATTAAATTACAAGTGCTGCCTACTAGCTTTGGTGTTTCTTTTTTGATTCTGTCCTTTTTTCAAATATAAGTTACTAGATTTGTTTCCGTATACTGTAGGAAAATAAAGAGAAATGTATTTGGATTGATTGATTGATTATTCTAATATATAAAAATTACTTATATAAAATTTTTATTTGAATTGTGGTGTAGGAAATCTTAAATGAACTACATATCTAAATCATGATAAATTGTTTCTAAAGTTATGCACATACTTTTGTTAAATTCAATCGAACAGCTGATTTATGTTGTCTTTTTGTAATTTAATTCTTGGAAAATTAATTGAATCTTTTAACCAAAATTAAAGATGATGCTTTGTATTTTGCATTAATTTTAAAACTGATCGCTGATTGGCTCATTCCTCATAATTCCTGTAATTCCAAATTCAAACATTTATTAATTTATCTGCCCTGGGGTTTTAACAGATCTAATGCAAAACACAAATTGATTTAAAATATTAACGTATAAATTTACATATTTTCTACTTTGGAAAATGCATTATAACAAATAGATTTTGGTTGTGTAGTGTGTTTGGTAAAATTTGTATGGTGTTTATGTATCAAGGAACCTTCCAATGGACCTACCTATACATGTAACTTTTATTTAAAAAATGTCTTCTAATATTTTTTTTTAATTATTAATAATTAAGTCATTTAATGAGGTTTATCATCATTTTAAATGAATTTTCAAAAATGACAAAAAATAACATTCTAAAATAAATTGTTTAGGTTGAAGAAACATATTTTCCTTAATTTCAAAACATTTGTAGTGTATTGAAACTTATATAAACTGAAGCATATAAAAATGTTATAAATAAATGACATGGACTCGCATTAGAGCTATCACTCACTAAAACACTTGTGAGTATCAATAACCGATTGAATAAAAATGCAGACACCTATTTGTCTGAAATAAAACAATACTTCATTTTCATAACAAATTCGAATACACTATGAGAATTGTTTAAATTTTCCATGAACAGATTTTTCCTGGAAAAAAGTTTGTCAGCTGACCTGTAACAACCATAACCTGTTGTTTCTCATCTCTATACCCCATACCATTTCATCACCAACATCAACAGCAGTGTTCTACTGAGTATGGTTTTAACCATAAAATTTACTGGTAAAAAGTTTGTTTATTGAAAAATAATTGAGATAATTTTGATTCATCTGTAACACATTCAAAGCCTGTAGTTTCTCATGTCTACACCCCATCCCAGTTCATCACCAACATCAACAGCAATGTTTTATCAAGTATGGTTTTAACCATCAAATTTACTGGTAAAAAGTTTGTTTATTGAAAAATAATTGAGATAATTTTGATTCACCTGTAACACATTCAAAGCCTGTAGTTTCTTATGTCTTCACCCCATCCCAGTTCATCACCAACATCAACAGCAATGTTCTATCAAGTATGGTTTTAACCATCAAATTTACTGGTAAAAAGTTTATTGAAAAATAATTGAGATAATTTTGATTCACCTGTAACACATTCAAAGCCTGTAGTTTCTCATCTCTACACCCCATCCCAGTTCATCAACATCAACAGCAATGTTCTACCCAGTATGGTTTTAGCCATTAAGCAGATATTTTTGAGTAGGGCCAAAACCAATCCAAAAGCAGTACCTGACAAGTCATGTTTATTTGATAATTTACCAGTATAAATTATTCTATTGGGAAAACACTGAACACTCATCTCAATGTTAGAAATGTTGTATGCAAATTTGATACACTTGTACTTGTAAATCTGTAGAAATGAGGCTGCTTACAAGTATCCGCAAAATCACAAATTTGCAAAAACCAAATTGAAAATATAACCGCTCCTTGCGTAGGTAACTTCTTGAGGAATTCTCTATAATGTTGTCAAAGTTAATATTGGCACTCCGTTATTCAATTTTATTTCTTTTTGTTGACTGAAAACTTTAAATAGAATGTTGCTCGTTCAAAATTCGAGCTTTACTGGTTTGCAACACAACTGATATGGTGTCATGATTAGCGTTTCCATGAAACTTTCTTTTATAGAATATTAAGACCAATCCGGATGAATTATTTACTAATAATGTTCTTAAGTTGGTCATGTCCTTTAATACATTTAATCATGTTATTTAATACCCCCTTAAACCACTCAGTATGTTCTCAAGTCATTCTAAGCCATTCGCAGGTCGCAGATTATTCAAGTTCAAGTTCTTTATTTCACCAATTCATAAGAAATAAAATAGTATAATAAAAATCGGTGGGGTTGACCAGTAAAGCGGAGCTCGTGTTTCGGTCACCCTGGTGCAGCTACATTTACAAACAACAAGCACACAGAACAAGGGTGCAGTACAGACAGATACGAGTGATAAAACAGAAATTGCACATACTGGCGTACTTGTATACCGAGAAAAGAAATACAAATAATGTTACATTCTTATCCATAATGAGTCAATAATGCCGTCAATAATGAGTCAATAACATCCTTGCTGTGGGTGCTAACCTTACTTTTTATCCTCAATTTAAATTCAAGGTTTATTTTAGAATTTGATCATCATGCATATTTATAATTGTATGTACATATTTAACACTTTCATTCATTTAACTTATTTTTTAAAACTTATTTTCTAAACTGTATCTGTATGAATTGATCATGATGTTGATATTGTACCTCATTTGTTTACATTCACATTTTTATTGACAAGTGTACTTAATTTTAAAGAATTTGTATACTGTATAATTAACCTAAATTATTAAATTATGAATTTTTTACTATGCATTGTAAAACGTAAATGAAAGATGTACAAAATGTATACTTTTTTGTGGACTTGCATATTTTTGTGGACTTGCGCTTTGTTCAAGCGATCTCTGAAGGCACATCTGTTTCTAGCTGCTCAATGAAATTAATTTATATTGAATTAATTTGTTTAGTTAGTTGCCCACAAAACTGAGAACACTTGTGAGTTATGTACTAGCCGGTTTTTGCACCTTATACCCCTTTTACACTGCAAAACAAAAAACAATTCCGGGACGACCCCGCAACGATTGCGGAACGAGTTTCCGT
>JAOTQE010095724.1:0-14312 GCA_025631205.1 Nesometra sesokonis
AAAACTTTATCATCCGTTGGTGGCGCACTTTATTAAAAAATTGAAAATATAATATACAGACTTGGAGCAAGTCTAGGAGCGTGGGGGCCACCTGAATATTAAAGCATACAAGGTTTTATTTTGATGTATAGACGATAATAACCAGAAACTGCTCTATTTATTTCCCCCACCATTCAACATAATTTGGCTTGAAATGGGGTTTTTTTTTATTTAAGATTTTGTCTATTAGTTGTAAAACAGGTCTTTCAGTTGAACCCTGTTCACACAGAATTGTAAAACGGGAATATTACGGTGATTCACAAATGTCGGCTTTAGTGTGAAAAGGTACTTTTCTTTCAATGACGGTAGTGCCGGCATTCGTTAGACCGCCTCAGACCCTAGACATATTACCGTTATAGTACCGTTACTGTTTAGGTCGGACATGTGTGAAAGTGTCAACTGTAGAATGCCGGAATAAACAAAGGTAAAAGTTGGAAGTATTGGTAAAAACAGCACTTCTTATAATCAAGACTGCCATTTTTACGCCTTCCACTGGGTTTTTTCACACAGGAAACCGTCATAGCCTATTACTGGAATTTCACCTTCTATGTGATGGGGTTTGGACTGGCAATAACGTTGGCATGGTTATGGTAACATTGCTGTATTGTCTGTGTGGAACACACATATGTGGCAGAGCCAAGCCAAATGAGACATAAGTCGGAAATTGAGAATTGAGTATTTTTATGGATTAAAACTACACATTATTACCTTTTACATTAAAAAAAAATCAGTTTCATGTGATGTTTCCTTCCGAAGTTCGAACATTTAAAATGTAAGTTTTGAGAAAACTGCTCTTGAAAATTATTTATCAGTATACATTGACTAAGCAAGGTCATTTTAAATTGCATTTTTAAAATATTTTTTTGATCATATACAGTATCTGAAAATTGTTAAGGTAGTATGAAAGTTGAATGTATGAACTGTATATTTTTGAAATAAAATAAAATTTGAAAAAATTGACCATTTTAAAATTTCTGCCTATTTTGGAAAACTAGCATTTGCGACTTATGTCTAATTTGGCTTGGCTCTGCCACATATGATGGGAGCCCACGTTGCAGTGGCGGACGCAGGGGTGTTGCCCTAGTTGCCCGGGCAATACCCTTAACTTCATAGTTTGCTTGTCATAATATACAAAATCCGAAAGTAGTACAGCATGGTTATACTAAATGTAAATCCCATATCATCGTATATCAATATTGACATTTCTTGTGCTGGAAGAAAATAATTTGTGTGCGCATATTCGTCACTGAACCCCGTCGGGGACACAGGTCGCCCCAATTATAGGATTTTGACTCTGGGCAACCCCCTTAAATTTATCCTGCGACCGCCCCTGCGTTGGGTACCCTGAGTATTTAGTGCTGTGCAATAAATTCTACATTCTAACACAAAACAAAAACTTAAAACTTTAATTTTCGTACAGATAAAAATTATTTACGTTCCGTGACGCACGTTACTAAACTATTCGTTTATAAAGTGTAAAATTTCAATCTAAATGGTGCAAAAACACATTTAATAATAAACCAATTTTACTAAACAAATGCAAAATTTTCAAATTAACTATAATGCACGATTACATTTTTACACCCTGGAAAGAACTATAAAATGAATATTTACAAAATGCCCAAAAATTCAAATACATAATTACACTGTGTATGTGCCCTTTGAAAAAAATAACACCCTCCAAAAAGGTGGATCCACCATGTTAAATTACTAGGAGGATCCACCTAGCATCACAGAGAACTACCTAGTAACTAGGTAGTATATTTGTTGATGCTATTGATACCGTAAGTTCAATAAGTAATTGATTGTTTGTCATGGTGTCAGTTTTAATTAGTCTGAAGGTCAATTAATGGCTGTATTTTCCTATGTACTTGTAGGGAATTACTGACCATATCTCCTTGGTAGCCTCCTTTGAGATGGGAGCTGACCTTTTGTTATTTGGTAATAATGGGATGATAATGTGGTAGATAGGTAACAAGTCTGGTGTATAGTAGTTTTTATAGGGTTAACCTGTTAACTACCTTTATCTACCTTGTCACTACCATTATCTACCATGTTAACAGAGTTATTTTTTTCAAAGGGTGTGCTTATTGCACGATTAAAATCCAATGATATACAACATAGAGTACAAAAATATTTTATATGTCATATCAATATATTTTAAAATTAAGTTTCTTAAAGTCTTTTATGATCACAAAATACATAAGTACTTAATTATTGTTAAAAATATATATTTATTAAAATTTATTTGATTAAATTTATTATGTGTAGAGAGAGGAATACTGTTAAATTGACTGCACCATAAATGCATTTGGTAAAAAACAAGCAAAAAAGTAAGTTAAAAATACTGTAAAATGGTTTTCAATACAATACTATATTATCTAGTTGCATTGGCAACTACACTAATAACAAGATTTTAGGTGCTTTGCCTCACATGTATGACAAGGAGCTAAAATCTTCTATTGATTACATGCACAAACCAGGGGCGGATCTAGGATTGCGATTTAGGGGGTGCTCAATGCCGATTTTGGTTTTGACAAGCAAAAAAAACCTGCAATAACTGGTCCCCTCTTAAGAGTCTCTACTATTCTATTATATAGAGCCACTGTGCGTATTTAAAAAGTCCACATTGACATTTAAACCCACAATTTTTGTTTTTAATTTTAGGGGGCTTAAGCCTGTTAAGCCCCCCCCCCCCTAAATCCACTACTGCAAATACTCCATGCATGTAACCAATAGAAGACTGGTTTCAATAGTACATACGCCCCTGCTTGTGATCGGCCAGATTATGAATATTCATAATCTATCGGTAATTAGGTTTGCTGATTTGCCAGATGTGTCTAAGATAACATCAGTTCCTAAACGCATTCTTTTCATCTGAAATAGTTTGGTGATCACACCTAAAGCCCCTCTCACACACAACTATGGCCTTATGAGAACCATGGAGATCTATGTGTTTCCAAGGCAATTCAACACAAGGACGCTGTTCTTTGCCATGGAACATAGCGCAAGTGTACAGCCCTTTGGGCCATAAATCTTTTACCAACATATTTTGCTCCAGACGCTAAATATTAGGCTACTAACACCATACGTTTGTTGGTGGCAGATATATTTTGATTATTTTTAATAATTTCCAATGTATATTATGTCTTGATTTTGACACCACTGAATACAATAAAATGGTTTTTTTTAATTAACCCATTGGATAAAGAAATAAAGTAAATCTAAATTAAGATTTTTGCACAAATTCTCATTCTTGTTAACATTATAGCATTTTTGACAATGACATACCAAAGTGTACCAAATGAGCTTTGTTGTAGTAATAGTGAATCACATATTCTTTTTAGCGCGGGGGTTCCCATCCATTCCTTTTTTTGCAGTTTATAAACATAACTTTTTTGCAAATAAATTTTTGAAACTGATACAAGAAATGCAACGTCGAGCATAATCCTTAGAAACACAATAACACGCTAAACTTTTATCATGCATTGCCATCCCTACGCGACTATTCATGATACACGCAGTGCATTTAGCGTCAGCGCGATTATGAATTGTTCTTTAATAGAAGATTATTGCCTCGGCTTTTAAGTAAGTCGTGTACAATCTCTAGTTCTATACGAAAACTACGCATTTCATGGTACAAGTCATAACTTTTGAAGTCTTGAGTTCAGCGTCCTTCTGTTTGATTGCCTTGGTGTTTCGGACTCAGTACGTGGTTGGGAATCCCATGTTTTACTTACCCCTTATGTCCGGTATCATACATAAAAAAGAGGTTCTACTGTACTATCCATTCATTTGATATTACGTTTGTAAACTAAAGAAAGGGTTCGATTTTAAGAGACATCTTTAAAGATAAAGTATACTTTTGTTTAGATTTTACAATATTTATCCATAATACAGATGGCAATGGGACAGTCCGAACATAATTAAAATACTGAAGTATTTATTTATATAAAAATACACGGCAGCTTCTGGTAAAAATACACGGCAGCATACCAGATGACGCTAGTTATGAAAAACCACCAAGTTGTCACACAGGAAGTTATTGAGAAATAAGCAAATAAACAACAGGAAATATAAACATATACAAAGGAAATGTTTGTATATTTCATTCTATAACTTTACTTGATTATAGAAATGTTATTATAGACAATAAACATTATAGATTTCCAATTTTGATACTTGACCTTTCATTTTAAAGCTTGCGAAAAAAAGTAAAATATTGTTTAACCAATACCTCAATTTTCTTACAACTTGGTGGTTTTTCCACAACAGGCCTCATACGACTTTACTATAATTCAATGCAGTTATCATCATATACATAGTCACCATCCAATGTTGCATTCACTGCCTCAAACGAATCACAGTAAGTTGGCCGGAATACAATACTCAGCAAAAGACCAAGGATAAAAATTACGACACTAATCAACAAAACTGAAATGCGTTTGAAAATCAAGAATCTCATATCACCTCGAACCAAATGTATATCATTATCTACTTTTTCGTTCGTCGTATTATTTGCCGTGTCTCCGTTTTTTTGTTCATTATTCATGAGTGCTGTGTGCGTCTCAGTTTCAAATCCTTCAAGATCTGTGGAATCTTTGTTCGGTGAAGTTTTTAATGATAGATTGCATAATTCTGTTGCATTTTCTTCGTCTTTGTTCTTTTCACATTCACTAGAGTTTAAATGTGTTGTTTCAGGTGGATCAACTTCTTGAACTGAGGAATCTTCGAGTTCTGTTCTGCTAATACCAGCTCTAATTTGTGCCTGAGAAAATATATATAAAGAGTATTTATATTGTAATAATAAGGTAAACATTTCCATTGTTTTGTTAACCTCCCACTACACCCCCCTTGAAAAAAATAACACCATCCAACTAGGGTTAACATGGTAGATAATGGTAGTGCCAAGGTAGATCTAGGTAGTTAACGTGATTAACCATATAAAAAAACTACCATTCACACGTAAAATTAACATTATTATCCTATTACATGACCAAAACCCATAAATTTCTCAACACAAGGTCAGCTTCCCTCTCAAGGGAGACTACAGATTACATGCTGTCAGCAATGCCCTAAAAGTAAATAGGAAAATGCAGTCATTAATTGACCTTCAGACTAATTAAACCTTACATCACAACAATCACTTAATGACCTTAAGGTACCAATAACACTACTGTGTTACTAGGTAGATCTTCCTAGTAATGTAACATGGTAGACCCACCTAGTTGGAGAGTGTTGTTTTTTTCAAAGGGCCAACCCCTACCTCCCCTCCTACTTATTTCCGCTATTGCTGGATCGGGGTAACGTATAGTGTTAATTCCAAATTTTATGACTTTTCAAGTTTTGGTATGAGAATATAGTGGCCATTTCTGAACTCGCCCAAAATACCTTATAACTCGATCCTGAAAATTTGATGAGGATATCTCAGGCGCGGATTGAGAGGTGTGCAACCGGCGAGCGCCCCCTCTATTATCGTCAAAACACAGTTGTGCCCCCTTATATTAGGTGCGCTGGGTCAAAAATTTACCAGATAAACCAAAAATAGGGCCAAAATAGGGAACCAGAGCCCGAAAATGGGCCAATGACCTTTTTTTTTTTCGCTTGTCAGGAAAGAATTAGCAACCACGCCCACCTGGACTGGAAAATGCGCCCCCACACCCATTTTCAGTGGATCCGCCCCTGTATCTTGTATCGTTCACAAGTTATTTTCATCGCAGGAAAAAAAACAGATCATCTCAAATTATTACCTTCCAGAAATGCTATAGTGCTTACGAGGCAGCATCAAAGAGATGTATGGCAGTGTACTGAAGTTGTCTTGGAAAATTGTGGAAAGGAAATGTTGATGCACGGTTACCGTAATGTAATGTACTTTGATTTTATATCGGGTGGCCCAAAAAACGTCACTAAATTCAAACCTCTCTTACTCACATATGTAATAAACTAGCTTCTTGAAAATCTGCACACATACACAGTTGGGTATTGCCTATAAATTGGCAAAGTTCAAAGGTCTTTGGTCGAACTGTCTCATCATAGTGAAAATTTTAAAAACGCATGTCGAAAATTGATGTACCGGAATGAAAGAAGGTTTAACTTCCTTTACTAACCACACTAAATGCTTGTTATGTCTACATCCTGATCACAAACTGTGCAAAGTCTCTTTTTCCATGAAGAAATGCAGTGCCTAACCTCATCCAGAGATTTTTTCCAGCCCCTGGCTATTTTTTACTTCAGTTCATCTATAAATTTTTTGTTGAAACACATAATTGTGGACTGGGTAAGACCTCTGCAGTCATATTTTGGTACTGTGCCATAAGTGAAACCTGCCATCTGGCGCATCATTTTTTGACTTCACATTTTATATTTTTCACTGTGACAAAAGTACCAAAAGCAGAACATTGTCATTTTCAGCATTTAAAGACAAATACCTAATGGTAATATTGCAAATTTTCAGCCTTGTATCTGTAGAAACACCAGAGCTAGTGAAGTCTGAAATAAGTGACGTTTTTTTAGGCCACCCGATATAGCACCTTATACATAGTCTCAAGGCGCTGTGGACTAGATGTTACACATTCATATGACTTCTACTCCCCTAAAGGTCATGTCCTGCAGCAAGTACTTACTTGCACTTGCGCCCATTCGTCTGTCCACTACAGAGGTATTGTATGAACCAGTACATCGGGGTAACCCCCTGCTCATCTCGAAAGGTGTACTGGGTTCTTTATAGTGCACACAACCCGTTTGTGTAAACTGGGCCTATGGTTTATAGTCCTTATCCGAGAAGACTCATTCCACCACCAGAACCATGGTGCAAGTGGACTTCGAACCCATGCTGTTGTTATTGCTATGGTTCATGGTTCTCCTGCCTTAACCGCTTGGCCATATGGCTCGCAAATGAGTTAAAGAAAGCAATGCGCGATTTTAAGTTCTGGAAACATTATGGTCCATTACCTTGAAAGGGAGCTCTGCCTAACTACTTTAACTAATTAAAATTAATGAACTTACCTTCTTAACCTCCACATCCCAATTTAGAGTCATCATAATAAGGAAGAGCGATGTTCCTTGTACTATAATGCCAGTCATTATACCAGTCCACAACCCTATGTAACAAAAGTTAAATACCATCAGATAGGGTATTAGCTTTTTAAACAAGTTTTTCGTAGGCTTATCAGCTCTTAGACTATACATCTACACATGATCTGTACCTCTACAATATTTCAATCAATATGCTTTTATGGTTTATGACTTTTGTTTAATCTATATGTATTTATTGGAAGGTGGATCAATCTGAAAACTGATTGCCACTTACTTGACCCACATTCCTTTATAAACATTTTCTAGAATTCTACATACATAATATTTGAATTTCTGGGGTTTTTTTTCTGAAATAAGATGAATTTGCAATTTTTTTTTTTTATTAATTATGTACCTACAATCATGACCTAGGGTGGATTGCTATAAAACAGCCTTACTGTAATTGGAGGTCACAACTTGCAGAATAAAGCCAGCTTTAACACAGGCTGTTTAAAATTGCTAAATCAGTCTTTCCTAAGATTGTGTTGAGTATTAAATCTCAAACATTCTACAGTAACAGTAATTGAGGGCGGTATTTTCAGCAAATTTTGTTCCACATCACATTCTATTTTTTTTTTAATTTCAAGATATAGTGTGTGTTTAAACAGAAATATAACAATTTATTAAAACAAGCAATTCAAGGTCAAATAATGCTGACACCATATTGTAAGTGATTGAAGGCCATTTATATCCTCGTATGAGTAGGCTTCAATATCTAAGAACACTAACTGCTAAGACTGCGGTTTAGCAATGCTCTATAATTAAAGACAATGCAATTATAGATGGTCATAGTGTGATATAGTGTGTGTTTAAACAGAAATATTTATAACAAATTATTAAAACAGGCAATTCAAGGTCAAATAATGCTGACACCATATTGTAAGGGATTTAAGACCATACCCTCGTATGAGTAGTCTTCAATATCTAAGACCACTAACTGCTAAGACTGCGGTTTAGTAATGCTCCATAATTAAAGACCATGCAATTATAGACGGTCTTTACATTAAGCTGTCTAAAGACTGCTTATAGCAATCTGCCCCTAATTTTGTGGTGAGACTTCACATTGCTAGGAACTTACCTACAATTCCTAAACCTACTACAAACATTAGGCATGCACCAAGTGGAATGCATATTACATAGAAGCAGACGAGGTTAAGTCCTGCTCCCAACCTCTGATGTCCTGACCCACGCAGACCTCCACTGCAAACAACCTAGAAAAATATCGAGACTCAAGAATTAAATGTTGCAATAAAAATTTGTTGTGTAAAAAAACATTTTAAGTGTGCATCTCTTCAGCTCTGACATATTTTTAACTGCCATGTTGGAAAAATGATAATACGAGTCATGGTAATCATTTATGAGAGTATGAATTCCAAAAATACAACAACTCAGATGTTTAAAACAGCATTGAGTTGAACAGTTTAAAATACTCTCCGCTTTAAACTTTGGAGATAAACTTGAGGACACAATATGAAAGAGTCTGACCTTAAACTCCACTGTTTTCAGTGTACAATAATGTAAAATTGACTGTACGTATGATATGCATGTACTGGACTTGAATTGTTATGCAATTATGAGGATAACATTATATCAGCGTGCGGGTGTTTCCCAGATCATGTAGATGTGAACGGAGGTAGTTCCATGCTGTTTTCCAGTGTTATAGTAACCATGGCAATATTTGACAATTAACTCCAGTGAGCCTAACCCATTATCACAGGTAGTGACTGGTCACTTAAGGGAGAGGTAGGACAATAAATAAAAAATGAATAGAACACTTACGCCAGTATAATCAAAGAATCCATAGATGACACATATAGGTATAACTGAGACAACCAGACTGATAATTTCCCTTAGGAAAAAACATTCATTTGTCAGATTAAAATATATATTGATAATAATTGTATTAAACATAATTAGAAAGGTAATACTAAAGCTCCCAAAACTATCCATAAACAAGCCAAAGTAATCTTAAACGATTACACCCTTGCCTATGTTTTGAAGGGAGTTATGTTTTTTCCCTTTGAGTGTTTGTTAGTGTTCATTTGCTTGTGAACAGTCTAAAGCCATAGTTACATATGCAGCCAGATAAAAAATAGACATCAGATAAAAAACAGACAGACAGAGGAATATACATACAGAACTCATTGCAATACCCTATTGCCAGCCTATCTTCTCATTATCAGGTACATAGAATTATGAATAAACATCTTTTCTCGGGGTCAGTAAACGTTATGCTTTGGAATTTTAAGTAGACCGAGAGTAATAAAAGACGGTTTTTATTATTTTGCATAGCTCATGCTTCTTCATTGTACCACACTTGTGCATATCCAAGCTATTTGCTTGGTTTATATCATTCATTCATTCTTTATTTCGGAAATATACATCCATATCATATAGGAAAAAAAAAGAGAACAATAGATACAAATTATTTAAATATAGGCCTACAAAAGATTACAAAAATCATTGGTGGGCTCCCAGACCAGTCAAAACACTGGGCCTACGTATAAAGTAGGTCAGACCATCTTCTGTAGAGCTTGAGCATTCGATAAAAAATTACTATTGCATGATAAAGTTAATAATGCATGGTAAAAAAATAATTTTACAACTCAAATTCAAGCTAATTCTTCGGTTCCCATTTTGGTGTTTTCAATTAATAAAATCTGTACCTATTCACCAACATCCAGTTTTGGTAACAATATGGAATTTCCTAAATTGGCGAATTAATTGTGGGCTGAATTACTAAAACAATTAGGAAAAATAGTTTGTACCTTAAGCCGGCTGCACACGGTGCGATTTATGTCTACAATACGATAAGTTAACCTAGGGTTTCTTGAAATCTTAGCTTCGTAACGTAGACTAACGTACGTCAAAAACCTCGCACACTGTAGGATCATCTGCGTAGGTTTCTGAGTTGTAACGGGAGTATTGAGATTTGTTTTCTGGGTACAATTTCCAGGTAATGTTATCAGACATGGAAGTTGTATCATTTTCCGATGATTAAGCATATAATTTAATGGCTTTAACAGCTGTTCTCCTTATCTAAAAACGAGGCAAGAGGCATAACAGGAGAAACATATGGGTGCGTCCCTTGATATCTCACAGGTAAGAATGGAAGGTTTTGAGCTGCTCATGAAGGAGCTTGAAGAAGAAGACTTGCCAGGCTATGTTTCTTTTCAAAGAATCCATCCAGATGTTTTTGGTCCTCTTGGAAAAGGTGTGTCCACAAATTTAAGCGTTCTGGGCATGCCCAAAAAGTTAAAATCGTCTAGGATACGAGACGAATGTCTATGGTTTTCTCGCACACGACACCACACATTTACATGCATTTGCTTGTCATACATATGGAATTTTTTTAACATGTTGAAAACTCTGCGATACGTCAAGTTGATGTAGGTGTCTTCTTTTTACCTACGTTAAAGTATCGTAGACACTCTCATACTATACGAAATTGCAGGATTATTCAAGATGCATTAAGTTAACTTGTTGTAACGTAAAGAATTGCACGGTGTGCGGTCGGCATTAAACAGAGACCTGAATCTTAGGACAAGAAACTGGTGAATTCTAAAGGATCAGTACTTAGGAACAACACTGTTTTTCAAAATAAAAATTATTTATAAATTACTTACGGATCGTCAATAAAGACTTTAGCTAAATGTTCTTTGCTTGCCAACATAGTACCATAAACAAATACTGCACAAATCCCTGTAATCAAAAATAATTAAAAACTTTTGGATAATATGCACTCATGAAAAAATAATTATATATGATATGGAAATATAAAATTTTTAATTTTAAACAATATTTATACTGTTAGTGGTTTTTTTTATTGCTGTTGGTTTGAACTGAATAAAATAAATAAATAGTAAATAAATAAAAGTACACTTAAATTTGGATTTAATAAAAGTATCGAGAAAATTCACCAAAATAAAACTTTACATTAATTAACATGAAATTTATTATATTATTTTTTTAATTTCCCTTCTTTCTCAGATTTTCGGAAAAATAATATATAAATATATATAGTTTATTTTTATAATAAAATATTAATTATTCAGCAACTCAATAGAAAATAACCTATTGGGTCTAAAGCCTCTTTCACACAGAAATGTAAAACAGGAATACTGCTGTAATTCGTGAAAGCGCATCACTGTATAATGCCAGTTTACGCAGTGAAGCAGAACTAAACGAAGGTCAAAGTTAGAAATACAGTATTGATAAAATCAGCGCCTTCTATCGTTTTAGACTTTTCCATTATACAATATGGCCGGCAAGGTTATGGTACCATTGTGGTATTTTCTGTGTGAATGTGGCTATGTATTACTTGATTTCCTCTACTGAACTGTCCGAAAAACAAGTTAGATTGTCTAAGAGGTGATCTGTTTTTGGAGTCTTGATGACAATGACTTTTTGAAGTCCTGCACACACTGTCCTAGGTAGTAAGTGTTCATTCTACCTGTCTTTCATATTTCAACAACATTTTAATTTGTCAGAATTTAAAATTAATTTAAAATATTTTAAACTGCTTCAGTTTTTATTACATGTTTTACATGGTTTCGATAATTTTAATAAAGCTGCTTTTAACCAATTTAACTAACTGCCAATCCAACATTGCAATTTAATTTCTTTTAAAGTTTAAACGAATTAAAATATTTTTTATTATTTTGTTTTTATTCATAACTGCTCTTCTTAAAAGGTTATTACCTAGTTTTATTGTTAATTTGATCAGATTAGCTGTTTTTTTTATATATATGTATTGTTAGTTGCACAGAACCTTGTATTGTATATTTTATTATGAATGTATGGCATGTAAAAGTGTAGTTCCAATATGAATTATTATACAAAAAAAAAACATATTTAACCAAGGCAAATTAAAATTTTACAGTACAGTATAGCTAAACATGTTTACTTTCTTTACAAGTAAAGTGGGAACCACTGATAAAACAAAGAAAGTATTCCATACAGGACATGGGCTACAGGTTCTGAGATATTAAATTAACCTGTATGGATTACGGGAATGCATGAGGCTAGTCACAGGAAGTTATTGAGAACTAAGCCAATAAACAACAGGAAATATAAACAAATACAAAGGAAAATTGTGTTAAATTGTACAATAACTTCACTTATACATGTCCGATTTTGATAGTTAACCCCTCATTTTAAAGCTTACGAAAAGTCTAATATGGTTTTAACAATACATCAATTTTCAATTTTCCTACAACTTGGTGGTTTTGCCGTGTCATGCCTCATATGTGGCAGAGCCAAACCAAATGAGACATAAGTCGCAAATGCTAGTTTTCCACAATAGGCAAAAATTTAAAAATGGTCAATTTTTTTTCAAATTTGATTTAATTTAAAAAATATACAGTTCATACTTTCAACTTTCATACTACCTTAAGAATTTTCAGATATATTATCAAAAATTTTTTAAAAAATGCAATTTAAAATGACCTTGCTTAGTCAATGTATACGGATAAACAACTTTCAAATGTAGTTTTCTCGAAACTTACATTTCAAATGTATGAAACTGATTTTTTTTTTGCATGTTATACATAATAATGTGTAGTTTTATAATCCATAAAAAAAACTCAATTTTCAATTTTCCGACTTATGTCTCATTTGGCTTGCCACTGCCACATATTCAATATTGCGTTTCATGCTGATTTGTTTTGAAAGAGCTAATGTTCAAATCCCACAATGGTAATTGAAGTGAGGCTAGCAAATACTTACAACCAGCTATCAGTGCAACATATATAGCTGTCCTTGCTCCGTTAGCATTCTTAGCACCAAGCGCATGACCTATTCTTATACTTGCAGCTATCGATAACCCCCAAGGAACCTAGGTGAAGAAAATTAAAAATATTTTAATTGCAAGATTAGCAGTAAGGTTAGTCTGGTAAACTACCGGTAGTTGCTGTCTTGTGCACTGAAGGTGGAGATCCTGGTTTCATTCTACCACTATCTTTGTGTTTCAGATGAATTGTCATAATTATTATACAATGAATGAATGTTAATAATGGATCGAGGGAATATTTTTGATGAGTTAAAAGATTAAATTTTTCATTCAAAGAGAGATTCAAGATTTATTTGCTACATAAGCCAGTAATGGCTTTTATCTGCCAACATACAATGTAACAGTAAAAGTATAATAAAAGGGAACAAAATAGAATATTTACATAAATATCAACTATGCTAAAAATAACCCAGGGTAATTTTAATATCAAAAGGGGTATATAGGGTGGGATCAAGAGGTAAGTGGAATAGTCCGTCTTTGAATGACGGAAAATATTCTTTTCATTCAATCAAATTCAAAACATTATTTGTTTAATAATACGCCTACACAGAGCCTTTGTTAGTCAGTAATCTTTTACATAAAATATAAAGTTAGGTACCTTTTATTCAATCAAAATGTATCCATTTTATTTCATAGAGCAAACTACATGTAGGGCTTATATACAATTTTTAATATGCCTTTTAATGCTTACTAGCACAAATATTTTTGGTTGTGAGGGAAAGTCTTACTACTTAATACCCCTGCCTGTACTGACCATGTTTAAAAGGTTATTAGCATATGGTCATTACATAACCGAGAGTCTTGAGTGGAAAAACGGATATGCAAATTTTGTTTACTTAAGTATTTAAAGTAATTGATTTTGCAATGATTTATGGGCTGTTTTGCCAATAACTATTGGCTGCATTATTTTTGTATTAATTAAACTAATTCTTATAAATGTGTTACCCATAAATGTTTATTATACTAAAGCTAGCCATTATACTTTTTGAAAGCAAAAAATGGTCCATTATCAGCTGAGTTAGCACAATAGAAATGTAATTATATTGCTTTTGTGTAGCCTATCCAATGCTACACGAATTAGTCCTGACCTTGAACATATCCTGTAATCAATACAGTTGAACCTCCCTGTGCGGACAACTCCCGTAAGCGGACACCTCCAATAACAGACACTGATTCAAAGACCCGTTTGTTCTTCCTATCTTATCAGTGCAATTGGTACCTTCCGTAAGCGGACACCTCCCGTAAGCGGACACTTTTTCTTCAAATTTAGATTTTTTGTATGCTAATTTACCTCCCATAAGCAGACATCCTGGAAAATTTTGTGATTTTTTTGTAAAACGAATACAAATTTCTGTACAAAATCGCCATGGCTGAGAATCAATTACTGAACCAATCTTTAAGGACTGAT
>JAOTQE010095735.1:0-14311 GCA_025631205.1 Nesometra sesokonis
AATACTGTTTTAATTGTTTTACCACCCACCCTTAAATATTTGCCACCCACCCTTGGATTTTTCTAGCTACATCCCTGAACTGTGAGTATTTTGCTTTCAACCATTACTATACAGGGCCGAAATGGCTTATAACTATATTAAATATAACTGCAATCATAAAATTTGTGAAATTTATTTTCTTTTAAAATGTAGATTACGGTTTATATTGTAGAAAGTACCAATAACTCAATTTTGTATTTTTGTACCATAAGACTCATTTTGTGGTGAGACCACAATTATTTGACTCCAAAAACCTGTTTAATCATAATAAACGAGTCCATCCAATCTATTTTAATTTTATCCAATCCTGACACATACTTTAATTAAACTAATATAGTCAAATTACTATAGCAATAATAACCCACACTGATTAGAAGACGTTAGTAGATAAGACAAATCAGTGAACCTGTCACAGTTTCTATTCATTAATTTTTCATAGAATCATATAAATTATTAGATTTAATTACATCTTTTCTCTTTCTAATTATAACTGTTAGTGCAACAGTTATGAACCATAACTGTTAGTGCAACAGTTATGGTTCAGATTAGTAATATCAGGACCTATGGGTTTAAGGATGTGGGTTCAAATCTTACAATTGCTACCATCCATTAATTCATACATCAAAATTTTAAGGATCATATGTGAAATGGCTATAATAGATACCATTTTAAAATGAATGTTGTCATGGTTTTTAAGTCTTAACTTAATGATGGAAGAGGGTGGGTATGATAATTTTATATGAAATTAAGAGGCCTGTAAAATTTTATTCATTTTTATTCATCATAACTCTAATACTTATAAAATAACATTAATTACGAGCAAGATAGATTATTTTAAAAAAAAAACACTTTTATAAGGCCAGTTCAGAATTTATAATTTCCTATCTCTCTCATAAAAATTATTTTTAATACGTTTCACCATGAGTCAAGGACAGGCAACTGTATAAATTATGGAATCTATAGGTTGTCATGGAAACTTTCAATACTAAGGCAATATGATTTTAAAACATTTTTGCATATTTTATAATAATTTATGTAGTACTAAAAAAAATACTTTAATTAGAAAACCTGACATATTATTAATTAGGTTCCTTCTGCAAACATGAAACGAATGGGGTTTAGAAACTTTTCCACAATCATTTTTAAAATCTGGAATGGCAAACTGACTGCCAAAATTGACAATAAAAAAAAAGTTCAGCAAAACCTACCCTACCCTAATTTTAAGTTCCCTGGATTTTACGTACGCATAAAATGATCGATAACATCATCATTTTTAGAGATATTTTTGTCATCCCAAAATATTTTGACAAAGGAAATAAATCTGGAGGAAGAAAATTATATTGAGTCCAAAATTTTACTTCATTCTGAACATTTAAATAAACAAACATAAAATATGATGTTTTAATTATTAAATTTCAGTCATTTAAAGTTATTTTAAAAGCATCATAGATCGATTTTTCTCTAGGTCCAGCCTAGGCTTACCATTATAAACACCAATTAAATTAAACTAAACTACAGAGGGCTCACTCTGGAAGCTAAAAAACCCATGTTATTATTAATGTGAAAATTCAATAAATTTTTTAGCTATTTTACAGTATTTTATTGTCAATTTCTATTATAAAATATACTCTATATACTTTACCAGATAAATGCATTAAAACAAAGTATCACTGTGATTTTCTTCACAAAGTAAACTATAAAATAGTTTTGCTAAGATGAAATGGCTCACTTTTTCAAATTTTTTTGGCATTTTATAGCGTGGGAGTAAATGTTAAATTTCACCAATTACTGTATATAAAATTAGACATTTTTGGTGATATATGAAAATAAATGGGAGTTAACTTTAAAAAATGCCATAAATACTTTCACCAACAATGATGAAACAAGGTTTGTGATTGGCTGGTTTAAGCAAGTTAATGCCGATCCTTTTTATGAGTGTTTTTTTTAAATTCCAAATTCCTAAGCAACATAACATTTTGTAATCTGTATAGTAGGCCTACAGGTGTGAACAGTTGGGGCACTGCAGCAATTGAGGTTCAGAATCCCAATTGGGAGGTCTGGAGTTTGTGACTCATTACGCCTACCCATTACGCCTACCCATTGTTTATCTGATTTGCCATTTCATTACCTAGCTATACCATGGATCCATTAAGCATTTTTTTATAAGGCCTTATTTTAGACTTATTTTAAGGCATTGCTCCACCCAGCCTAATTTCAACCCGCTACCCACCCTAAAGTCTCTGAAAGAGGTAAAAATACTGTTTTTTCATATTACAACAAACCCTTACATTTGTTCAGCCTACCCTTGGATTTTTCTAGCTATATTCATTTTATGATTTTAATAAGGAAGGAGAAATGTGGTTGATTTCTAATCTCTCTAAAATCCATTCTTATGATACTGATCCAGTCTTGTTAAGATAGGATGTAGCCTAGCCAATTTTACTTTACTATATAGCCATCCAATTTTGTGACTTTTTATACACGTTTATGCACAAATGCACAAAATCCCCATACTGTAATGGCTATAAATTATATTACTGAACCAAATGATCTAACTAGAAAGCACTCCATAGAGAGCATACCTCCACCCATACCCCGAATTGAATAAATTCAATTTTCAGGCTATGAAATGTCATATATATTTTGGCCCTATCATACCTGCCAACATTTGTACTCTGGAAAGCGGTAGGCCGACCCTCGCTTTACCCGATTTTGCTTTGATGAGCAAAAAAAAAAAGTCATTTCACCGTGAGTTCCGTGAGTGGGGGTATTTACCCTGAAAATGCTTACTTTTAGTGCCAATTCACCACATATTTTCATGTTTTTTGGTGTCTTTCACAGTTTTGATTGGGTAAATTTTTATTTTGGTCTTTAATTTAAAAAAGCGGTAAGATTTCCATGCAAAAGCGGTAGGCGGGTCGAAAAAGCGGTAGCCTACCGCCAAAAAATCGGTAGGGTTGGCAGGTATGCCCTATATCAGCCGAAATTAAGTGGACACCTCCAGTAAACGGACACTTTGCTGGACCGGAGGGTGCCTGCTTACAAGAGGTTTACCTCTAGGCCTCTTTTACTATTGCCTATTTCCTACAATTTGATTTTGAAAACTTTACATTATCTAATATTGGGATACTGTAAACGAATTTTATCTTGATTTTCATAACAAAAAAATTATTTAGGCCTTATAATAATAAGCCATTTCATGGTTTAAACTGCACATCATGTGCATGATTAAGGTCAAGTCATAAAACGATGCGCGGCTTATTGTGAAAAAATATAATTGTTTTATGACTTGACCTTAATCTGCACATGCGCAGTTAAAACCGTGAAATGGCTTATTACGGTATTGTTAAAACAGAGTCAGTAATTTCAATACACAAAGACATGTATATATTTATTTTTAACATGGACTTGCTAGTAGGTATTTTTGGAATTTTAAATGATATGGTTGAACATCTAGATGTCATATAGACTGTTTATGTTTAGTAACATGCAGTTTATTATGATACTATAGGGAAGTACCCTACATTAAAGCACAAACAAAGCTACTGTATACTAGACCCCCTCTTACACTGGAAAACTGAAATACGATCTAACTAAAATCAGGTCACTGTCCAACAGTAGCAGAATACATAATTGCTATTGTATTGATTAGGTAGTGGATTAGACAGACAGACCAACAGACCAATCTCTTTATAGCATATACAGTATGCAATGTAAACCAAGACATAAGAGCTCAAGAAATACCCATCTGAATAAGTAATGTAAAAATAATGATGATTATGTATGCATCAGTATCCATCTGGAAGATGCTAATGGCACTGTAGACCAGATTTTACATACTCTTGTAAATTTCTACTCCCCTAAGGGTCATTTCATGTCATGCAGCAAATACTAGGTTGTACTCGCTGCATTTTAGCTGTCTAAGACAGGGTGTTCATGGACCAGTACACCGGGGCAACCCCCTACTCGTCTTGAAAGATGTACAGGGTTCTTTAAAGTGAACATGCTGTCCGTGTACCTAGGGCCTACAGTTTATAGTCCTTAAACGGTTCTTCTACCGTAACTGCTCAGCCACACAACTCGCACAAGTAATGGATCTGGACTATGAACAAAATTAAGTGAGGGTAATTGATTGTTTTAAAATAATATTACTTGTTATAGAGCTGAATAGGTATTGAACCCATGATTAAATTTTCAATAAGATTACAGGTCTGCTATATCAACTGAACTATCGACCAACAGTGGCGGCGAAAGGAATTCCCCAATGCCAACGGCCTGGCAGGGAGGGCACCCCCGACAGATAGTGCAAGTTTGAGGTGGGCGTGTTCCTGGTTTTCAATTAAACAAGCAAAAAAAAAAACGTTTTTTGCCGTATTTTGCGTGCATTAGCCGTTTGGTATAATGTGGCCTCGACTGGACCTACAAAGCCAAACTCACTGTCGGCCAACATGAATACAAAGTTTTAGAATCAAACAGACATTTAAAACAAATTTAAAAACAATTAAATTTCATAATGAAGGCAATTATTGATATTATAAAAAAATGAACTATATTTACACATTGTAAGATCCAGGAGTGTGCCAATTTTGCTCTCCTCAGAATTTAGGAGAGAGCTAATTCTTCCATAATTCAATCTTTAGAAATGACTCTCCTTCGTAATACAATATACAGTACAAGATAACTTTATTCATTATGCAGAGAAATTCAATTGCTGCCATTAACATAATATGAATAATGTAATACAGTATAATATAATAAAACTACTATTGGTAAAAGATACAACAGCATTCAGTGGTAATCAGAGTAAATTAAATCTTGTTAAAAAACACAATGATGCACTCAAAACTACATAATTTGTAAACTTTTATTACTTTCAATGTATAGATGCCACCAAAAACAAAAAGAACTCTCCTGAATAAATTATGGGGAGCTGCTGGGGTGGATTTAAGGGAGTGGGGGGGGGGGGGTGCTCCGGTTCCCCTTTTGAAAGTTGATTTAATATGCCCCAGGGGCCATTCCCGGACATCTAAAGAACAAAATTTTCCAGGAAGCGTGCCCCCCAGACCCCACTAAAATTTTGACTTTCTACCGCTCCCCCACCCCTTCCGGGCCCCCTTTTTCTAAAAGTCTGCATCAGCCCCTGAACTGTAAAATACTCTTTTGGAAGCATGTTCAGGAGAGCCTAGAAGAGCATTCACTCCTACTGTCTCTCCTTACAAATGATGGACTGGAACCTATGTTTCATTTGACTATCTTATTACAAGTCAGATATATGTACCGAGAAACCTGACAGATTTTGAAGAAAAAAACCAAAGCAACTAAGTTGAGGAATGAGTAAATTTGTAAATTTGATAGGGCTGTTAGATTAATAAATTTGTTGAAAGTAATGCCGGAGTCAGAGCTGTCTAGTTATGAGAACTTGATATGACCAACACTACACAAGCTGGGACAGATACAAAGGGGAGAGGGCAGTAGAGAGTCAAAGTTCTATGGGGGTCAAGGGGCATGCTCCCCATGAAATAAATTTTGGGATTTAGATGTCCATAAATGGCATCAGGGGCATGTTAAAGGATCAATTCTTGTCTTATGATTGCTGAATATTTTTTGTTTTTTAGACAATGTTAATAATATTGATATATTTTACATCTCGAAAGGGAGGTCGGAGTCGGTCCACCCCCAACAAATGCCACAAAAGATGCCGTGATATTTCATACTCTACTCCACTGAAGAAACCGGGGTCAGACAGACAGCATATTTTTTATACCTCCATGGTTTTAATAACAGTAAATGTTATTCAAATTCACCTTTTGCCTCTTAACATTACCTAGGGAGTATACCATGGACTCTTACAATACAGTAAACATCAAAATGCAATATGTATCACCTGTAGCTAATTATAGAAACACTGAGTGAGATAGGAAAGGTGCAGAAGTACATTGTGCCTTGGAGGCTCATAAGTTACGCCTAGTGAAACCAAGCTAAGAACACATATCCAGATGGGCAAACAAGCTCTGTATGCTGTGACTATGTAACCTACATATTCGTGAACTCTATATTACTAATCATACTGTAGTAATCTTCAGACCTACAGTAGTAATCTTCAAGCCTACAGTGAAGCCGCAATAACACTGGGCATTATTCAGTAATATTAATTGACCTAATGGTTAATTTTATCATAATACTGTAAGGCCAGTGGAAAACAACCTATGAAGATTCCGTCAGATAACTTTCAGAGCCCAGTTTGACTCCCATTAGTGTTGGATAGGAAACAGTAACTAAACCAGGATAGTTTTACTAAACGAGAAAATCAAGTGGCAACAGCATGACAGTGGCTGATTTAAGGTGGCGGAGGGGCTTAACAGGGTTAAGCCCCTAAATTTGACTCTAAATTGTTTTTCTTTATGCCTACAATGACAATGGACCAATAAAAAAAAGATCCACAGCAGCCATATACAGAGACTTCAAGATGCAAGACAGACCTGTTAATGCAAGCAGGTTTTTTTTTTGTTTCGCTTGTCAAAATCAAAATCAGGATTTAAGTCCCCCTCCCTAAATCGCAATCCTGAATCCCCCTGCATGACTTAAGGTAGGAGCACACTACCTCTACTAAAGCATTTTTTGACGCTATGGTTAGCCCCGAAAATCTAATTAGTCCGCAGACATACTGTAGCCTATTTCCACATACTTGACAACCTTCTTTTGAAGAATACTGTGCAAGAAAGAAAAGCAAAACAATAACATTTCCATACACACGACTGTAGTGATATAAATCGTAGCACACTGGCTTCAGAGCAACCAGCAAAAAAAATCAGATTTCACCTTAGGTAACATGTAAAATATATTTTACCAGTTTAACACCATAAAATATTAAACACATACAACAGTGAGTATAACTTAGAATCTTTTTGTTTTAATCCAGTGCGATTTCAACTTAAGCCTACCGTAAGAATGCAACTCATATTAATATTTTGAAAACAATGACAAAGCCATGACAAAGGCAGTGTTTTATTGTTTAAACTATGGATCTACTTGTGGTGACAACTGTATTTAGAAGTTTGTGTGAAAGTTTACATTTTTAAAACATAAACTATGTCATCTTGTTAAAATGTTTAAAGTCTTGTTCACATATCTTCTCGCTCACGAGCTGATCGCGAGCCGATCGCTTACAAGCAAGTTGTTCAACCTTGGCTCAATTGCGTTCACAAGCCCTCGTAAGCAAGCCGGAAATTACTTTCTAGGCATGCGCAGAGGTCATTGTGTTCTTTCTTTCTCCTGCACAAAGCCAGCTTCAATTGACTCAAGGAAAATGCTTCATTCTGATTGGCTCTCCCGTACTGACCTCATGCGTCACTTCCGTCTGGCTTGCGAGCGAAGCGCAATTGCCAGTTCACATGCCTTGTGAGCCGTTTCGATCAAGAGGACCCGCTCTCGAGTCGCTTGCGATAGAATCCGCTCTTGAGTGGGTGTTTACATGATAGATCGGCTCTTGAGCGGATGGCCCACTCGCGAGTGACCAGCTAAGACATGTGAACGCACCTTAAGTGTTAATGTGCAACATAAAAAACTAAAACTCAAATTCTTTTTTGGAATCATTATCCAATATGCCTTTTCCACGAATTGGAAGACATCTCGAAGTGATGACAAACACTGCGAATCAGTGGTGCATATAAACCAACACAAACAATATCACACTTATGGCCAATTTTACGATAGCATTTTGCTTAAAAATTCATATTTCATTAACAAGAAGGCCTATGTGGATAATTATCAAAACCACTGACTATTCAGGAAAAAAAGAAAAATACTTATGAACCTTAAAAAGATGGAAAAATAACAATATCATTGAAAGGTAGGCCTGTGTGACGTATGAAAACTGCAGATGGCAAAGTATCCACTTTTGTGGATTTCATTGCTTTTTTACAATTTTAAAATAATATTTCTATTATTGCAGGTAATATATATTCTCTATGTAATTGATGCAAGTTAGACTCGATAATTCATATTTTAACAGTTTATTTGTTCTATAAAAATAAAAATACTTAGCCGAATGTGATAAATTGAGAGTCACATGGTTCGCTCAGCATGGATCAAATTTTCTTCAACACTCACAGGGACTAGAATTTGTATTTTCATTTTACAATATTTTTTAAGAGTCAAAAATATTTTTCACATTTTTTCTGAATAATCAGCGGTGTAAATATATCTTTTTTAAATATTTTGCTGAAAGAGATATTTACATAGCGTTCCCATTATCGAGATATGATTTTTTAAGTAACATTCTGTCATAAAATCGGCCATAAACACTTATTTCTCTCGGTTACGCACTGCTGATTCACAAAGTTTGTCATCACTTCAAAATGTCTTCCAATTCAAGGAAAAGGCTAATGGTATTATGAGAGAGTATAATTTTATAGTTCTGAGAAAAATACACAACACATTTATCTCGCTGAACACAAATATTTTCAATTTTATAGTGTATTTGAACTACAACGTTTTTCAAAACTCTTTTCCCACCAGAATTTTGATGTTTAACATTCTATTCAAATGACAAGATAAGAAAATATTTGTGAAAACATGGTAAATGTATCACACTATTAACAATAATACTGGTAAAACAGTTGAATTAGTTAATATATGTTGGCCTGATAATGTATTTATAGGTATACAATATGCGAAATAAGAAAGACTGTCACTTGAAAATGAAAAGGATTTTGAAAACTTGATTGTTTTGAGTGTTATGGGCTTATACCAGAGACAGTATGGTAAATTTTGGTCATTTTCAGGTTAAAATATATCTATAATCTTTGTTAAAACTTGATAAACAAACTTATCCTTAAAATGCATGACTAAGAGAATATTTATAAAACTGCCCTATTAGTAGATTATCATGATTACAGATTGATTACACCCGAGATTAATTTGCCGAACTCCTCTATATTGTAATTGGTAGATCTTTATGAGAGGTAATTTGTGATGTTAGGATTATCAGCCTGATGATGTTCTATGTCAACTGCAAGATCCTTGTATTTCTGTATGCCTTATAGCTGATATATTGCCACAATAAATCAATACTGAGAGATACTATGACTACAAAACGTAATGTATCATCACTGAATCACTAAAATAGTAAGAAACATTGGTTACACAGTTCAATTCCAATAGACTGAATTAGCGAACTTGTTTACATTTGGTTCAGAGGCGAATACAGGATATATCAAAAAAGTGTGGGGGAGCACATTCCAGGTCCAGGTAAATATAAATTAAAACAAAATCAATGGTGCTGATTAAATCTAATTTAATCTACACACATTAACTACAATCTAATCTCTTTACTCATGCTTTAAAAAATACTTGCCAAATTTTTGGGTAACATTCGCATTCACCGTGTTATATAAGATAGGCACTTCGTATACTTTGTTATGATTTTATACCCATGAGAGGAAATTTTTTATGACAGGGCATCGCAAATTTGGTGTATTGCGTTTAAAAACCAAAATGTTTTGACAAAGGAGGATTTTATGCTTCTCTAACAAGTGTTAAGTATTAACCTTCGCATTATTAACATATATTACACCGACTATTGTGGGAATTAGGCCTTAGACATGAGGTCAGAAAGAGAGGCCGAGTTTCTAGTGAATAAAAACAGCAAAAAAACATTAAACAACAGATAAATTCCTAATAAGTATATTTTCAAACTGTCTTACGTACGGAAGACAGTCTAAAAATAAAGAAGACTTGGCCAGTAAGTGGTATTTTCATATTTTTTAATAAAAATTATTACATTGATAAATACATCAAATACATGATATTTTTATAAAGATTGTTACAACATTGATAAATGAAGCTAATACCATATATTATTTTAGGATTTGAATTCACAGGGTTTTTGTTTGAAAACAGTAGAACAAAAGTGGGTTTAACACAGGTACGTAAAAACGATGGAAATAAGCTTGAATATATTCCATATTAAATAAACTTGATTTGATTTAATTTAATACTGCATCAGAAAGATGATAATAAATCTTAGCAGCAAGCCTATATACAATATATACAATATATCATCCATCTCAATTTCCTAATTAAAAAAAAAATTTTACTTCATTCATTCATTCATTCAAATATATTTATTCAATAATGGTAAAAGAAAATACAATTTCAGTAAAAACAATAGACATAATGAATATAAATAATACCATTACTGGGATCAAAATTAGAAGTTCTCAGAGAACTTGTCTCATATTGACCCCTAAAACAATAATAATAGAACCAGACCTATAACTTAGAATTACAAATTTACCTACTTAAACAAAATATGTAATTGCATATAGAACTATGATAGATCATGGAAGTTAATATATTAGGAATTAAATGAAGAACTACGTTTTATTTTAAATTTAATATGCTTCTAAAAAATGATGATGAATAACATTACGGTAGACCTAAATCCCATCCATCTCAAGTTAAATACATCATTTATTGAAGAATTAAATAACATTTTGCTGCAATCTACTTCAAATTTGGGAAGCTCACATTAAATTTCTTAGATGGAATGGTTGGATTAAATACAAATTACAGTAAGTTAATTCTTGAATATTTTACATTTAGGAAGTTTTGCATTCTCAATTGGAAACTAGCTGATGAGAAAATTTTGCAAACCTTCGGAATAACATACACATTCTGGTCTCTTACAGTATCTAAAATTGATGTTAGTCAAATTTCACGTTATTTTTTTTTATGAAATAGAATTTTAAAGAATTGTACTTCAAATTAAGATTATGACAGATCATAATTACATTCAAACTATTGGCCTTTTTCAATTAATGAACTTTTCATAACAGCTGGGTGTCAAAACATATTTCCTGCAACTGATTGATGTTTTGTTTAGAATAAATTCCTTAAACATTGTCTGGCAACACTATCTGTCTGAAGACAAAGTGACACACAAGACACACAGTGTCTGCGGCGCTTGTTTTATGCACTAATTTGGTGATAGCAAATTTTAATGTTTTGAAGCTAGGTCGTCTTTGTGTTCTCCTGTTTCAAATTTATTATCAATTTTATTTCAAAATCTTGTTTTGTGATCATATAAGATTCTGTCTGTGCATGGCGAATTTCAATGAATACATTTTTCTTTAAAAAACAGTAAAATTTTGAACAGGCTCAGTGTTCTTATTTTTTGCCTATTTGTCAATTTCAGGCTCAAAATACTTGTATCTTGTTTTTATTTTACATACATTTCAAACATACTCTAATCCAAAAAATAGACTAAAGTGTCTAAGATCAGAAGGTTCTGATGGGGTGAACTGATTAATGTATAATTTATTAAATTAATTAGTGTAAAAATACTACTGTATTGCATGACCTAAACTGTGCTGTATAAGGGGTATATATTTGAATGGCTGGTTCAAGAGGGAAAGCATTTATTTCAGCAAATGCTTGCCTGGGTACTGTGTATCGTTCACTGATGGAACTTCCGATCAGGGAGGTATAAAATAGATCCCTGTTCCAATGACATTGATTGGATATTAAGGAGCTGTCCATAAATTGTGTAATGCTATGTTTTCCCATTTCCAAGACCCATCCTCCCTTGTAATGAATGGTTGTTACAACCGCTAATGTAGAAGTAACTGCCAGAAAACTCACCAGCATATGTAGAAAAAATCAATCTGACGCAGAAAGCGGCGCACAGTAGCTGTAGATGGTCAGTGTCACAAACTGTTTGTGCACTGCATGCCATCACTTTTATTTAGCCAACAAAACCAGGCTAGTATTCCCACTCTACAACCCCCTATACAAGGCGACTGAAGATTAGAGTGCGGCTACTGATCCAAAACTATACAAGCAAGATCAGTGATCAAATGAATCGGTTCTGTATTGTGCTTGCTATTATACTATTAACATCATCTGCTATGCAAATTTCAAATTTCTGCGACTACACCTGAAGCAAAAGCTGCTGAGTGTAGTAGCCTGAGGCGTTATTCGCAATTTGCATACTCCACAAACAAAAAATAATATATTGTATACAGTTTTAATAAGGAAGTAAGCATTTAAATGTGTATTTATAAAAATAATGATATTTTAATTCAATTTTAATGTTAATGTATTACCAGTTGATGATTAAATGTTCTATATCCCGTAAAGTGACACCCATACAATGCTGGTTATCAGAGATTAATGGAAAGAACAAAAACGTAAATAGTCGTGACAAGACCAACAGAAAAACATTTTTGAAAAGCTGTTTATAGAGATGCTTTCCCCATCTAAAAACTCCCCGCTAATGTAGAAAGGTCAACTGCAAACGTAGAAAAAAAAATCACATCCAACAGCTATATTTTCTCACCACTTACGGGTACAGGATCAGAATTATGTCATGCTTCCAAAACCAGGGATGTAATTATGCAGGGCGGAGGTGGGCGGGGCCGCCCACCCTAAAACTTCTTTTAAGACCTTCCACCCAGCCTAATTTCTACCTGCCACCCACCCTAAGCCTCTAAAAAAGGTAAAAATACTGCTTTTAGTCATCATGCCGCCCACTCTTACATTGTTGGTGGTCCACCCTTGGATTTCTCTAGCTACATCCCTGCTAAACCAAGCCTTATGAGGCTTTGGGAGTGGTGATGTTTAGTTGTGGTAAAGAACCTAGTATGCAAGGAAGGATCAAACTCTGGACCTCGGGATTGGAAGGCAAGCATGCTAACCACCAAGCTACAGTGCCACACTCAAGTCACAAATCATTGAGAATTCTACATGCACTTAAACCTATTATGCAATTTAAGTCAATAACTGAAATTGAATTCAATGCATTGATAATGATGATGGAACTCTCTAATGACGGAGTCAATACCCTGGATACCTGTTTAACCTATTTACAATATTACCTACAAGTACACTACTATTGATCCTAGCCTCTAGCTATCAGGAAAACTGTTCCATTTCCAGTTTACTTTACCATCACTCCTGCGGGATTAATAAACCCTCTGGTCCTAGCACACCTCCAGTGTTATGGATCACCTAGGATACATCTCCTCATAGAAACTGGGGTAATTCAATCAAAATGTTATCGTCTGTAGTAAAAGGTGATGGTTAAAAGCATTAGGTCTACTCATAATTTGGCATTAAATTTGATAAAAATGTGTGAAATGTACTGGAACTATTTTGGTTGGAGATTCTAGTGAAATTAAGGTTGATTTCTACCATGGAAAAATAATACTTTTTTGATTTTCCATTGGCTGGATTACAAAAAACCTCTTTACCTTATAGGTATTATGGGTTAATAATAATTACTAAATTACTTATTAAATTAAAGATACAGTAGACTCCAAACTTGTAGGTACAGGAGAAGATCCAGAATTCTGCTAAAGGGAGGAGGTTGCAAAATGTATGTTGAGGATAGATGTGTTCCCCATTACCTTATTTTAGTTTATGTGCCCTTACATGTTATTGGACATTATTTTAATTTTTATGGGGTCAATTTTATGAGGGGGCACAACTTTACTTTGACAATATAGGAGGGGGGGGGGGAGAATTGAAGGGCATTGGATACACCTCCTAAATCTATCCCTTACAGTAGTTATGTTTGGTTGAACAAAAATTACCAAATATATAAATAAAGGAATTAACCATATGATTATGTATGGTTTGCTTTCATATCATCACATTAAAAATATTGATTTTCAATATCTTCATACCTCTAGTATTTTTCAAATACACATTCACTATGCCATAGGTGTTTCCCTTAAGTCAATTTAATAAACGAGTGCTCATTAAGACATTCAATCAATTGTATTTATTGATTTTTTTAGTGGTTGAGGGTGCATGTGATTTGAAGCTACCGGCCCCACTACCTTCTCCATGATACATTCATCCTCAGATTTCGAAGACAAGCAATTATAGTTAATGAATTACTAGATAATCTGATAGAAAATCACTAAAATAGCTTTTCCCATTTCGCTTTTAACTGTTACCAGTCTTACCGTAATGATTTGTGTAATTCCATGATCTGTTGCTCCAATTCTTCTGTTTGGTTTGGAATGAATCGGAACTCGGATACATATCCATCTTGATGTTTCTGACTATCATAGTCACCTAGTTCAGCTGAAACAGAAAATGTGAATTATTATTAGGCTTACTTAGCAATTTGTGATGTAGTTGGATTTATATAGCGCCTTACAGTAGAGTCTTAAAAATATATTGTTACCTGAAAATGACCAAAAAATCATCAACATTAATTTTGAAATTAACTTGATCATATCAAAGTAGCATCAAAGTTAAG